>PVJX010044484.1:0-13188 GCA_004027295.1 Dolichotis patagonum
TTATTAGAAGAGACTCCACAGAGTTCCCTCTCCTCACAATGTGAACACACAGACTTCCTGCAAGCTAGGAAGAAAACCCTCACCAGAAACCAAATAGGCAGGCACCTTGACTTTAGACTTTCTAGGCTCCAGAACTGAGGAATAAATTTCTCTCTTTATTGAGCAAAGACTCAATTCACAGAAATTTCAATTTGATGACAAATCATGATTTAGCTGAGTTCAGTGGCAGAGAACAGAATGACTACAACTTTATTGAACAAAATGGCTGCAAGTAGGGCAGGATTTCTGCCTCAGTAGTACCGAATGCCTGCTCCATGTAACCATTCTGGTACTGGACCTTTTCCTTCTGTCTTCTGCTCCATGTACTTTAATCCACTGAACAAACGTGCATGTCACCCGTGGTGTCACTACTAAAGATGATCTAACAAATTCCATTTTGAAAAGTCACTGCCAGTCTTTTCTGTGTTTTTTCTTTAAACAAATGGACATTTACAAGTCAAGTGATTTTTCTGTAAGTCTGCAAGCTTTCCACATCTATATTGTCCAGATGCAGCAAGTTTTCTTTTAAAACATTGGGAAACAGGAGCCAGGGGTATAGCTAAGCAGCTCAGCCCCTGCCTGGCAAGTATGAGGTCCTGAGTTTGATTCCTGGTACTCCAAAAAAAGACTGGGGATCAGTTAAGAGCAGCAGGGTCATAAGCTACAGCGCTCTGTCTAGGGTCACAACACTGATAAGCCGGGAACCAAGACTCAAACACTTGATACTCTAGTCCCATAGCCTGTTTACCTGTGTAATCAGAGAATATAGGTATGAGCTCCTAGATTCCTGCCCTTGTGGGTCTCAGGAATAGGACAGAGGTAAAAGATGACAACAGGGTCTCCTGTGGGCTGCCATAATCTGGGACAGAATCCTCCTTCCTCTGCAGAACTAGTTATGAACTATCACTTCTGCCTGAGGTAAGCATAGTAGGTGGTAAGGGGATTACTGTCCCCATATGCCCAAGCTCAAAGTCACACAGGTGACTAGATAAGAACCTAGGCCTCTCAGCTACTATCTGGTCTCCACTCCAGAATGAGAATGAGGATCCACCATCATTTTCTTATTAGTTTCCCTTTCTGTTAGCTGGCACTTGACAGCAGCATTCATTGTGCTTGTGATCACATCTTGTAAAGACAAAAAGAAGACTTCCAGACCTGCCTCTGAAAGTTGCAGAAACAAAGAGTTAAGTGTTCAAAGCAAGTGTCTGAAGCAAGGGATGTAAACGTTTAGATGTAAACATTCACCATTATTCCAATAACATCTTGTATAGGGAAAGAGTGTTCCCATCATGGTGGGAGGTGGACAGGAACCAGGCCCCAAAGGGTCTGAGTGCAATTTCCTCAGGTGAAAAGAAGGGGAAGGCTGGATTCCTAGTACAGTGAATCATAGGATTTTAAATTTCAAGGTGGGGTATTGGGGGTGTAACTGAGTGGTCAAACATTTGCCAACCGTGTTTGAAACCCTGGGTTCCATTATCCCCACCCCAGCACTGCCAAAAGCCCCAAAAAGTTTCAAAGTGGAAAATCAAAAAACCTCTTTGGAGAAGTGAGGATTTATGGGATTTGACTCAAGGAAAGAAGCTCCAGAAATAGGTTTAGAAAAGTAGGTTTCACCGGGTGTGGTACTCATGCCTATAATCCCAGCATTTGGGAGGCTGAAGCAGGAGAACTGTCACGAGATCAAGATGAATTTTGGGCTAAATGGTGAGTTCTAGGCCATCCTGAATTACATAGTGAGACTTTTTTGCAGAAAACTAAATAAACTTCAAAAGGTAGGTTCCATGGTATCAGGCCTTTCATTTTCTCTGATTTGCTGTTTCAGCAAAGAGGACAATTCTTTCCTGTGACCATTTCATTCTTAAGTGATTGTGCTCAGCTTCTAAAATGATCTGAGGAAAGTTTGATTGGAACCCCAACGACTAGTCATTGCTCTCCAGTTTCCCAACGGGAATTCACTGACTTACGGGTATCACAGATCTCCTAGATCAGTGGTGGCAAACTTACGACACACATGGTGCCAGCTGTTTGTTATCAATGAAAGCTCTAAAAGGTCTACCATTACTGCCCTAAAGGATATGGATATAGCTCTGTGCAACTCCTAAGGGAAGAGCTGAATATGAGGGAAGAGCAACCAAAGGCCCTGATAAGGGAATTTAAATTGGTCAGGGACTCAGGACAAATGGAGGAGTCAGATGCTCTATCTCTTTTTCTTTATACTTTTTTTCTTTATTCTTATCTTGAGGCTCATTCCCAACCCCTGGGCTGCCTCTTAAAGTGTATGTGTCAGCTCTGTGTACAGCATAACAATTACTTTGCCAACACAGCTCCTTTCCCATTCATTATATAAGATGCCAATTTTCATGCCAGATTATTGTTGAGCATTAGTTCCCTGGGTTCTCAAAACAAACTTACAAGGTCAGTACAGTCAGGCTTCTGTGGGTTCCTTCTTCATGGATTCCACCAGTTGCAGATTGAAAATATCCTTTTAAAAATCATACTGGGCCAGGCATGATAGTGAAAATCTGTAATCCCACCTACCCAGGAAACTGAAGTAGGAGGATTGCAAATTCCAGGTCACCCTGGAAATTTAATGTGCCATCCCAAAATTTTTTAAATTTTCTTTTTTTTTTAAATTTTTTAAATTTTCAAAAAGAGCTGGAGATGTGGCTTAGGCTTCATTGGTTCAATCCCCAATACCACACATACACAAATTGTATCAATACTGAACATACAGTCTTTAAGGGGGTAGAGTGGTACTGAGGATTGAATCTAGGACCTTTACACTGAGCTACATTCCCTGGTCCTTTATTATTTTTTGTTTTGAGACATGGTCTCATTATGTTACTATATTGCCCAGGCTGGGCTCGAACTTGTGATACTCCTGCTTCAGCCTCTCCCATTGTTGATTATAAGTGTCTACTACCATTCAGGCTCAGACTTTTTTCCTTGTCATTATCCCCTCAACGATATAGTATAGGCCAAGTATAATGGCACATGCCATCCCAGCACTTGGGAGGCTGAGGCAGGAGGACTGCTGCAAGTTTGAGGCCACCTTGGGCTACATAATAACCTCAAGGCCAGCCTGAACTATATACCAAGATCCTGTCTCCAAAACAAACAGATGAAAATACCAAAGCTCTGAGGAGAATAACTTTCTCTTACAAGACAGAGCTGAGATTCCAACTTATAACCAAATGACTGTGGAGCCCACACACATCAGATAAACCTCACTGCGCCAGAAAGGGATAAGGATACATAGCCCTCAAATTTGTGAGCAGCATCTTCAGTAACCAAAGCACTGAAGGGGACAAATGCTATACAAGCACATTCTCCCTATAGAGCCCAAAGAAGGCTCTCTGCCTTTGACTAAGAGACACCAGACACCAACAGGCAGGGTTTTTATCTGATTTCATTCACTGCCCCTGGGGATAATGGGATCCTGTCTACTTCAGCTACCTCCTTTTTTGCTCCCTGGCCAGGAAGTGAATGATTTTGCTCCAACCCACTCCTGCCAAGATGCACTGCCACTCTATTCTCCAGTTCCATTTTTCCCCCTCCAGTGATATTTCCTAGTATACGATGGCTGCCAGCATTATCTTCTGCCACCAATTTCATTTGAAGACCTTTGAAGGTGCAAAGTGGGAGTTTATTGTGAATTTGGTGTACTTCTATAGAATAGATTTAGAAATTGGTACAATGTATCATTATTCTTGGTTCTCAGGAAGAAGAAACAAATAAGGGAAATGAAACTCGGAATAGATGTTCTGGCATCAGCCAGGGTAAATAGGACAGTTTAGATTTATTGGCTAATCTAGGAGCCCTATTGTGCTATCTTTAATGCATCTGATTTAGACCAGCTGGCTTCATTAGCAACCCAGTTTTCTTTCAGGAGAAATTATCTGGGGAATTAAAAAGTTTACTGATGCCCTTGCTTTAATTAAATAGCATCTCTAGAGAAGATGGCCTGGCCATCTTCTCTTCTTCAGTAAATGTTCCCTCGTTACCCCTCCGCAGATTCTAATGTGAAGCCAGGGATGAGAACCAGTAGAAAAAAGTCCCATGCACATTCCAGCAAATGAACTCAAGAGGAGGGTAAGAATGGGAAGATAATGAAAATAAAGGCAGCTAAAGTGTCGTCAGGCTTGACCTGAGAAAGAACTTCCCAGTAAATATGGTGCTCTCCACAAACAACAGGAATCCAGGCTGCCCCTCAGCAAACAGAACTGATGGCCATAAATTTAGGACTGGATCTGCAGTCTCCCTGAAGCCAGAAGACCTAGCATTATATGCACACCTGTGCTGATCATCCTTGTAGCTTTGACCTCAAACATTCCATCCAGATTCCTTGGGAATATACCCCAACCCCAAACCCTATACATACTTAGCCTCCCCTGCAGATACTCACTGTCACAATTTCAGCCTGCATGTACCTAGACAACATTAAATCCGTCTTTCCCACAGTCTTGGTCTCCGACTGTTTCTTCACATGTTGTTCTTTAACGTTCTTTTGATCTGGATTGACTTGGAAGGGAACAACAGGGAGTGGTACCCTTTGATGCTGGTCTTATGGTGGAGAGGACTCAGGGAGGTGAAGAGGACCCATCGCCTGGATGGTTGTACCCTCAGTGTCATGCTGGCCTGATAGAGAGACCCATTCGCATCCATTCTGCAAGCCATTTACGAGCAGGCACCACTGGGTGTCACGGTTGTACCATAGAACACAGCTGAGGCCCAATCATGCCACAACCAAAATCAGCAAGGATACTGACTGCAGAATAATGTGATTATGAAGGAATGAAAAATGATGGAATTTGAAGTGATCCTTGGGTCTTGCCCTTGCATATCAGAACCCCTCCCTTACCTTCTTGTCTTTGTTGAAGTGTCATCTTTCATTTGAAGCCCCCTGATCACTCGCCTGAAGTCACATGCCTCCCTCTCTGAGCCTCATGCCCCCTCATCTATTGTAAGCATGTATATAACACCTTTACTGGAATATAATTCACATATCACACAATCCACCCCTTAAAGTATGTACATTCCAATGGTTTTTAGCATATTTGTGGAGTTATACAATCATCAACATGAACAGTTACCATTTTATCTTTCCCCAAGGAGTCTCTATAGCCTTTAGCCATCAAGGACCATCCACCCAGTCCTAGGTTATTGCTACTCTACTCTTTGCTATGTATTTGCCTATTCTAGACATTTCATATAAATGAAGTCATATACTATGTGATCTTTTGTGATTAACTTTTTTTACTTAGCATAAGGTTTCAAGGTCCATCTATGTTGTCATATGTATCAGTGCTTCATTCCATTTTGTTACATATGATTCCATTGTAAGGGTAGGCCATATTTGTTTCTCCTCTCATCCACTGGTAAATATTTTTGTTATTTCTGCTTTAGGAGTCTCTGTTTACTTACTTTGTCTAGTGCATCCATACACACATGTGAATAAGGTATGATTCTACAAAGAAAGTGTTTGCTGCCATATCCCCAGGGTACTAGTGACTGGCACATTAGTAAGTAGGTGCTCAATAAATATCCCTTAAATGGGGAAGCGTGCCAGATATATACAAGGAATTTGGTAAACATGTTCAGGTTGAGGTAGAAGGTGAGTATTGATTAGCCAGCTGGAAGAACTTCTACACAAAGTTTTCCCATAGGGTTAATTCCAGCAGCTAAGAGAGCTGACTGGACCTAGGGGATGTGGATTTGAATGACAGTGACTTGGTGACAGAATCTTTGAAAATGCTCCAAGGTGAGCACATTAGTGAAAGGAATTCCACTGAGAATCATTTGGTGAAGTGATAAATGCACTAGTAAATTAAACTTCACCCAGATTATGTTGTATAAGCCTGGGTGTTCTGGCCTGTTACCTTCTACTCAGCAGATATTTATGAGCATTATGTGTGCAAAGCTCTGTGGACCATCTCTCAGGACCTGACTAATGGAAGAAAGTAAGGAACACCCACCAGACTCAGGGTCCCTGAGTTGCAGGTGGGAGAACTGAAGGCCAGAGAGGTAACTGCAGGAGGCAGAAGCACCAGTCCTAGGCCTGCCCTACCTCTGTCCCCATATCCCTCTAACTTTCAAAGTCAGCAGCTGGACTACATTCTGGACTGCAATAGCCAAAGTAACACTTTGTAACTCAACAAAGGACTGGATCAGGATGTATCTCTGCCTCCTGTTCCTGATCTGGGTCCTAGGAAATTAAATGACTTGGCCCCCTTCCCAGACCCCAATACACACAATTTAGTTCCTCCTGCAGAGCCTAGCTCAACTCATAGTGCAAGCATACGCTGCCCCTTTTGGTCACTGTGGAAATCCATCCTGGTTCACCAGCAAGACACCATGCCTGTCAACTCAAAACACTTGCCATTGTTTATCTTGTCCAGTCTTTCCCACAATACTGGGAAAAGACAAGTGTCAAGATTTCTATTCTCACTTTACAAATGAGTGGCATCACCAGATGTGTTGGCTCATGTCTATAAACACAGTGCTATGAGAAGTTGAGACAGGAGGATCACCAGTTTGAGCCTAGGTTGGGCAACCAGTGCCCTAGTGGTACTAGGGTGGTAGTAGCTCAGCGTAGAGCCCTGGGTTCAGTCCCTAGTATTGCATTAAGTTAGTGGCAGCATCCTGGAAATGGTCCCCAGGCCACGCAATTCCTTATATGACTCTGTCAAGTCAGTTCCCCACTCCCAGTCTCAGCTCCCCACCTATAGGAGAGGCTCTGTACAGGACAGTTCTGTGCATATCCCTACATTCTGAGTGGAGAGGTGACTTGCTCAAGATCAAAGTGAACCAGAGCAGAGATACTGTCATGCTGCTGGTCACTCCTCTTGTTCACACCAATCAAGAGGGGTCATAGCAAGCCAGAAACCCACTTCCTCCACCTTGGTGTTCTGATTGCCTATTGAGGGGACCACATGGATGGATGAATAGGTAGAAGGACGGATGGATGGATGGATGCATGGATGGATAAAACAGAAATGCAAAGAACTCTGAGATCAATGTTTAGCAATTGGGGTGGCTACCTGCCTCCCCCTGCTCCCTGACAGTTTGCTCCTCTAAATTCCAACTGCCAAGTCCCAGTGGCAGGCTGCCCTGGATCCACTGAGCCAGAATTCTAAACCCATTGCCCATTTATAGTGGGTAACTAGGACCAATCACGAGAGCAATAGTAGGTCCTTGCCCCAGGCTTCCTTCCATCTTGTTATTTAGTGCTATGCTCAACAGCTGTAGCTATGAGAAGACAGTCAAAGACCAGAGGCCATTTCTAGGAAATCTGAAATATGGGCAGCTCTCCTAAGGCAGTTCCTTGGGCCACCCATGGCTGAATTTAAGCTCCATGCTCACAATGAAGCTCAAGAGTACTAGGGGAAGTGCTGGCATGGAAAGAGTTTACCCTGTGCATATCTAGCCAGGTTTGAATAAGCAAGTTAACCTCTCTGTTCCTTGGTTTTCTCACAGGCAAAATGGTATGATGCCTGACAAGTGTTATGAGGAATGAATGTGAGATAGACAATGCTTTGCATGACACAGGTGCTCAGTAAATAGAATTTTCTTTCCTCTTCTTCCAGATCATGGAGAAATCTGGAAAGGGAAGGAACAAGATCTGCTGTGCACCAGGCAAGTTTTTCGATCAAAAAGTTTTCCCACGTACTCTAAGGTGGTAAAGTGAATGAAATGTATTTCCAGCAGAAAATGAAGGTAGACTCAAACATACTTGATCTCTTTAGGGGAAAGTACCATTCACCTATTGCCTGCCATCATCCTAGAGCTTCTGACACAAAGGATATTTGGCAAAGATTTCCTGATAATGCTGTCGAGAACATCTTTTAACTATTACAGGGCAGTAATCCTATTCCTTTCCACTTCTTGTGTAAGCATCTCCCTTCTCTACTTCTCCTTAACCCAGCCTGTCTTTAACAGCCTATTCATCCCAGATGGGGTGGCAAGTTCTTCAGTCACCTAGTAGAAGGGACACTTGGGCTTGAGCTAAACAGCTGCTAAACAGTTGACCTCATATAATCAAGATTAAAACTGAGACACCCACAGTACCATCTGTGAACTCATGGAGCTGAGACCAGAGCCAGATTTGACCTGTGCTCCAGGTGCTGTGTCTTCTACTTCCACATGTAATGACAAAGATAGGGAGTCCTAACATGTGGGGTAGCAGAGGGGCTTCAACATGAGACAGGCTTAGGTTTTTCTTTCTCACTAACTGTCCAGCTCTTTGAGCCTGTTTCTCACCCTTAAAATGAGGCTAATAGAATTACCTTTCTCTGCTGGGCATGGTGACATAGTCTCAGCACTTAGGAGGCTGAGGCAGAAGGATCACCATGAGTTTAAGGTCAGCCTTGGCTACACAGTGAATTAAAGGCCAGCCTAAACTATACACTGAAACCCTAATAAAATAAAAGTTACCTTCCTTCCATTAGGAAGAAAGAAGGAAAGAGAAAAGGAAGGGAAGGGAAGGGAAGGGAAGGAAAGTTATATAGGCACTGACAGGCCAATTTGCATTGATCACAGAGGCTGGATCCACTCCACCTCTTCCACTCAAGCACCAATGGGACTACCAGGACTTCTTTCACAGAAATAAGAAGGGTAAGGAAGTGGCCCTGAAGCAAGGCCAGCAGATCGCTGTAGCTGCTGGTTTCAAACAGGGGCCTAAAGAGAATTCTTTCTGTGGTCTGTTGGCCATTTCAGAACTTTGGAAATGGAATGGTCAATTCATCAGAAAGAAATAGCAGGTTAGTATGGCGGACTTTAGGGGGCCTGCAGAGGAGAGATCCTGGCGCCTCGGGACCTGCACTGTGCGGTTGACTCGGGGTGCCAGGAGAACAAGGAACTCCCCCCCTCTCTGGGGGGCAGCTATGGGTGTGGCAGACTTTCGGCGGCCAGAAGGAGAGAGACCCTGGTGCATCGGGACCTGCACTGTGCGGTTGACTTGGGGTGCCGGGAGAACAAGGAACTCTTCCCGTCTCTGGGGGGCAACTGTGATCCTGCCTGTGTGTGGGCTGAGAATCAGACATCTCATGTCATCCTGTCCCCCATCCCATGTCCCCCCTCCCCCTCCCCCCTGCCTAGCAAGTGGGAGCCAGTGAACTACACATCTTGTGAAAAGATTGGCTATGTTATTTAGTATGAGCTCTCCATATGCAAGGATAAGGACAACCATTTGGAAGAAAACGAGAGATAATATGACAGATAGTGAAGATCTCTGGTTGTCTAGCTTTGAAATTTATGCTTTCTTATGTCCAATTCTGTTCTGTTTTGTTGTGTTTAATTTTACTCCCTTTTAAAATAAAAAAAACCTAAAAAATAAATTTTAAAAAAAGAAGAAGAAGGGTAGGGAAAAGAACATTATACTTGCTGAGGGCTTTTTATGTTCCTGCTCTCTGTGGTGTTGGTTTATTGGTCTATGATGGTGTAAGCTGGCTCATTTCTAGTTATCCCTTGGTCTAATTGATGTCACTGGGGTCCTGGGACAGATTATTGTGCCATGACTAGTGTTTCTGCCTCTTCTTGGAAGATTTCAGTTGTATCTGGATTTCATGCGACCTCAAGCTATCCAAGTATGGCTGGATTTTCATGGATTCCTGTCTCCAGTGCCCTAGTTTTCTCATCTGGTCTGTTATGAACTTTTTTTTCAGATGTTCATACCACTGGCTCGTCTTTTTCCTGGCCTTCTCCAAAGCTCGTTCCTTTAAAAAATAAAAAGAAAGAAAAGAAGAAAATAAGGTTAGGATTATGAAGCCACTTCACAGTAAAAACGATACCTAAGGTGAAAAATATGCTTGCTGGACCCAATATTCATTCATTAAATATAGTACTATGATTCATAAGGAGCCTCAGTTTCCTAGTTGTAGAAAGTGGATATTAAGCTGGAAAACCTCGATGGTACATTTTGACAACCTGCAGCTAAAGACTCTGATTTTAACTTTAATAATATTTCTATTAGAAGACTGATAAGAAAGCGATAGGGGGCTAGGGTGGTGAGAGGGCAAATCTTGTTTATTCCTCCTTGCGTAACTCCTGTTATTCTGTCCCTGTCAACCATTTAGTGTTTTCCATCTATGATCTGTGACATCTCTTATATCACAATAATTCTATTCATTTCTTCTATTGTGTTGCACTGCAGATAGTGTTGATGCTAATTCAAGCTCTAGGACCTGAAAGTGTATAGGAGACAGCAAGAATCCATTAATGGATTACCTAGAAAGATCATGTGCTTTAAGAAGAAATGCTACTTGGGCAAATCAGTAACAAGTATCAATTGCCTTCTCTGTAAAAATATGACCGGCCTTAGGACACTTTATGGTTCCATATCACATGTAGGAAAGGAAGTAGGATATTCTCCCTGCCCCAAGACATGGGGAGTGTGAAATTAATTTGGGTCAATCCACTAACACCCTCTAAATGCAAAAGCTTGTGGCTACGTTACCTGTAACTCATAGGTTCGTTGGGCATGGAGGTTGTCACGCATAATCACCTGAGATAAATGACTCTTGGGTAAGACTTTATTCACAGCTGCTTCACTGCAATTCATTAAGCTGGAATGGGGATGGAAAGGTTATACAGGTTAGAGATGACTGATAGGTCAAGTGCCTGATGACAGGGGTTTCCAGGAGGAGGGGCGGAGGTCTCCTCAAGCTTGCTTGCTTGCTTGCTTTTTTCTCTTTCTTCCTTTCTTTCTTTTTCTTTCTTTTCTTTTCTTTCTTTCTTTCTTTCTTTCTTTCTTTCTGGGCATGGTGGCACACACCTATAATTCCAGCACTCAGGAGCCTGAGGCAGCAAGGATAGCTGCTAGTTCTAGGATATGGTGGGCTACAAAGTAAGTTCAAGTCCAGCCTAAACTACATAGGAAGATCTTATCTCAAAAAAAAAAAAAAACCTAGATATAAAACCTGAAACTGCTGAAAGAAAATATAAGGGAAACACTTGAAGCCATAGGCAGAAGCAAAAACTTTCTAAATAGGACTCCAATGGCTTAGGAGATAATATCAAGAATCAACAAATGTGACTACATTAAAAAGTTTCTGCACAATGAGGGAAACAGCAGGTGAAAATTGTTGCCAGTTACTCTTCTAATAGAGGATTAGTACATATCTAGAATATATAATTAACAAATTTAACACCAAAATATCAAATAGCCCAATCAATAAATGGACAAATGAATTGAACAGATATTATGCAAAAGAAGTACAAACGGTCTATATGAAAAAAGTCCAAAATCTTTAGCCATTAGAGAAATGCAAACTAAAATTACACTGATTCCACCTCATCCTAGTAAGAATGGCTAACTCAAGAACTCAAAGAAACAATAAATGCTGGTGTGGATATGGGGGAAAAGAAACCTGTCTACATTACATTACTGGTTGTAATGTAAATTAGTACAGCCACTATGGAAATCAGTATGGAAGTTCCTCAAAAAACTAAAACTAGAGCTACCATTTGATACAGTGATATTACTCCTTAGTGTATCCAAAGCAGTCAAAGTCAGCCAGCATACTATAATGATACCCACATACCCATGTTAATTGCAACACAATTCACAATAACCAATTTAGATATCCATTAACAGACCACTAGAGAGTGAGTTCATGTTCTGCCCTTCCATTGCATCCTGGAGGGTGGGGCCAGCTGGAAGACAGTGAGTTCTGGCTCCCAGCCTCCTTTATTAACCCCACCATCACCACCACCACCAAAACCACCAACACCACCAAAACCACCAACACCACCAACACCACCAACGCAGGGCCAACTAGAAGAGTCTAAGACCAAAGGGAGCCCCAAGACCCACGACAGCAGCCCAGCACACAGACGCACACACACCTTTAGAGAGAGAAGTAATCAGTAAGGCCAGTAACATGGAAGTATCTGAAGCAGCAGTGAGGAGACAGCTCTACCAACAGAAGACCAGTCCCAGCCCCCACATCCAGAGGCCATCAGCACATCTCTGGTGTGTAACATAGACATTATCACAGAAATGTAAACACCTGAAGTAGGTGGGTTCTTGGGATGGCTATAAGGAACCAGCTGCACCTGGAGGACATCCCTGAGGTGCAGACATCTCCTTTCCTCCTTGAGAGAGGCCTCAATGCTAGTGGTAGAACTATATATATATATCATGGGAGGTTGGTTGGCATTAACATAGAAGACAAAATAAAAGAAAGAGAAGGTAGACAATGGAAAGACACAAAGGAGGGGTATGGCCCCAGACCCTTAGCCTACCTAGGACAGGCCTGGAACTCAATGAGATAGATGAAGTTTAAAGTCAAACACTGGAACTTTCTAAAATGATAACAACAGAAGTGAAAAAAAAAACAAGTGGAAAAGGCTGTAGAGAAAATGACCTCTCAGGTACAGAAAGAAATGATGCTTAAAATCAAAGATATTAGAGAAGACACAAATAAAAGAATAGATGAGCTTAGGAAAATATGGAAACAAAAAATGTCCAAAACAGGAAAGGAATGGAATCCATGAAACCAATCCAAACAGAGATTCAGTAGATTAAAACCTCCACTGAAAGTATATGCAACAGACAAATGAAGGAAAGAATAGAATTTCAGATCCTGAAGACAGAATTGCAGCTTGAGATCATAAAAAGAAAGATATCTTAAAAATAGCAAGAGAGGCTGGAACTTAGGGCGTTGAGCCAACCAGTAAGCAGCCTGCCGCCCTGGAGAGTGACTGTGGTGTGGGGAACTGCGGCCACCCCAGGGCGGGGAAACCAGAAGCAAGAGCGTCTCCTGAGATCCGCACCATGCTGGAACTTAGGGCGCCGAGCCAACCAGTAAGCAGCCTGCTGCCCTGGAGAGTGACTGTGGTGTGGGGAGCCACGGCCACCCCAGGGCGGGGAAACCAGAAGCAAGAGCGTCTCCTGAGATCCGCGCCATGCTGGAACTTGGGGCGCCGAGCCAACCAGTAACCAGCCTGCCGCCTACCGGGTCGCGGGCTTAGAATCAAACATACCACACACACCCCCCTCCCGTAACAATTGGGATCCAGGGATCTGGGTATCTCTTAGGAGGTGACCATATTTGGTACAGCAAGTCGGGGGAGTTTCCTTCTACTATCTCTGAAGGCAGATATTTTTATCGCCGTTTTGCTTTGTCCTGATTAATGGTGTTGCTCTAT
>PVJX010044485.1:0-13164 GCA_004027295.1 Dolichotis patagonum
AAGAGAATAGTTACAAAGAAAATGGCTGATCAGAATTAGATATTGGTTATGGTTTTCAAGCTTTAATGTTCATAATTCATCACTTTAACAAGGCAGATTCTCACTCAATATGTCTAACTGTAGACTGAAATACTGTGTGTTTGCAAGTTCCTTGGTTAAATAATGAAATTGCCCCCATAAACTGAATTTATATGACAATATTCTAAAATGCTTAAATTGATTTAGTAAAAGAGAAGAGTTAACTTATAACTCTTTAGAGGATGGAAGGAAGATGAGAGGACACTTTCACCTCAATTGTAGAAGGTGATGGTAATAAGAACTAAAACTATGTAAAATGCTTTTGTAGCGAATCTTTCCCTTGTAGAGAAACTGTCCTCAATTGATACATATAATATTAGTGTGGATTAGAAAAAAATAACCAAATTTTTGGACAACATAAATTGCACTAAGTAACCATAGATTTTTCTTGATCCAGCCTGACATTGATGGAATATGGTAGGCGGTTAGCATTGACAAACACTTTGATCTACTAAGCACGATTCAAGAAGGACTGCAGGTTACTCAGAATGTAAAAGCACTATATATATATACACACAGATATTTTCCCAAAGCTTAGATATAATTTTTTCTACATTTGTTAATGTTCTTTTCTCCTAATGTATGCCTAGCTCCTAAAAGTGTAGGGAAAATGTTTTAAAGATAACTAATTAGAAATTATTTATTGTAGCTGTTTAATAATTGTTATATTTGAATAAAGTCTCAATACTTTTATTTCCCATTAATCACACAAATATATAGCAGCAGGTCATAATTAGCAATTTGTGAGAAACCACGCTGTGCTTCATAGTTTACTCTTCCCACAGTTGGAGGTTGCTTTGGGTGGAAAATTATATCACTAACAAGAGAAGAACATTCTTTTCTAGTTCTGACAAAGAAATACACAAATAATTGTCATGAGTAAGATGTGTCAGAAACATAAGCTGTACATGTTTGTGTCCTTCTGGACTATTAGAATTAGTCAAATAATAATAAATTCATAAACCATGTCAACTTTTTTTGCCTTTGGGCCAATCATTAAATGTTCACTCTATAACCAGTGTGCCACGCAAATACAAGATGCACTAATCTGATCCCAGTTGCCCATACCTGTAAAATGGAAGCCGTACATCACATTTCTCACAGTAGTATTCCACATGTGACAAAAAAATACAATAGTACGGTAATGTACTGCCATTGACACCCTTAAAATGCTCCCCAAGCTTCAGACACACTTATCCCATTTGTCTTGCCACTTCCTGAAGCAGGATTAGAAGTCCCCCTTCCAGTCTTTATTTCTACTTTTCTGATCTCTTCTATATCCTGGATGGGTTCAAAATATTTATCTTTTATGGTCATTTTGACTTTAGGAAGGATCTGGATATGACACAGTGTTAGATACATAAAATTTATAGTGGATGAGGACGGATTGTAATGCTTTTACAAATCCATTTTTCTATTGGAACTTGGTATCAACATTCACTGAATTTTTGGTCATGCCTACTAAAGACTCTCACAAAGGAGGAATTCTAGAACTGCTCCAAAAAGTGGCAAGAACAATGGGATTAATGCATTCAAAGATGGGCATTATTTTGAAGATTAATGACAATGTACTTTTTGCTGCAATTTTTTAAAGCACACTATATTTTGATCTCACCTTCTGTAGGTTAAAGAATAGCTAAGAAAGGGTTAACAGTATCTGCAGGATTGAAAGACACTGCAGTGTCCTGCAGTGTCTGCAGGAGTGCAGAACTGGAAGCCATGGCAGAGTCCACAGAGCTAAGTGGAAAGTCACCAGCTAGATAAGAGGATGGAACAGAAAGCTTCTTTCAGAAGACCACCAGAGCTTATTGAGAGCACAGAAATGGTTCGAAGCCTGACGGGGGTTGCCCAGGCAGTGAGTGTGCTGTACTGAATAAGAGCATAGCACAGAACTGCAGCTGGGAGACAGAGGTCTGGAGTTCATGGCCATGGATCTTATAACACATCGACCAGGAGATCTGACAAGGTATCAGTCAGGTGACCAGCCAGTGTTAGATGTCCTTCCTCTACATGAAGCAAGGGGGAGTGACTGTGTCCTTCACTGACTTGATAGGTCTGATAAGTTAATGGGTCTGATATTCTCTGATACAATATAGATATTATATGTTCACGTATTCCTGGTTGAATTTGCTAGGTTTACCAATCACAGTCTTTATTAGCAAGATTGTTTTTAATTTACGCCTTATGACTGTGCTATGTAACTGGGAATTGTTTGGATTTTCAATGAATCTAATGTCTCTAACATCTGGTGGTTACCTGTTTGCAGATACAAGTTATCAATTCATTCTATGTCAGCATTGGCTCTCAAAATGGAACCAAGTGTTGTTTTATTAAAAGGAGTCACTCAGGGTAAGACACAGCCTGAAAACCACTGTCATGTACAACATGGAGCAACTCAAAATAAATTAGAGTCCACTGCCCTACACGGTAATACAAGATTTGCATTCACTGTCATGTTCTAATAAACAGAAAATATATAGGTGGGTTTAAAGATAAAATTAAATTAAATAAGATTTTGTAGCATTTATGTTTGAATATCTGGAAACTAGTAAAGAACTTTTGAATAATTAATGACATATTATATTCTTGCTGGGGAATGTCCTCATAAATAAATTGACAAAACCAATCTCATAAACATTATCTGGATCTGTTTCCTAGATTAACTCTGGGTAAGATGGCAAAGTGAATACAAGTTTCATAAACTAACCATGGAAAAAAGACTTACGTATCAGATCCATAAACTAGAAATACTAGCACTGCCCAGGTATTATATGGGGTGATATCTGTTAGATATAACAAAGATGGAACAAGATACAAAAAAACATAGCAAATCCGGATTTATGGCTGGCATTAAACAATTCACCCAACATCACAAAAATAACAAGAGACAAAGCTGAGATTTAAAAGAAAAACAAATTGGACACATAAATATGCTTAAATGTCTTGTTAAAATACTTTCTTTTCTTTTCTTTTCCCTTTCACATTCTGAAATTGTAGCTACAGTTGCCTATAGAATTATAGCGAGATATAAAAAGATTGTGGCCTTGTCGGAGAGGATAACCTACGTGCAGATGTTTGAAATGGCAGCCACTATTTGGCATAGAGAATTGGTTTTCTGAGGCTGCTTTTCTGGGAGCTACAGGCGAAAGCAGCCACATCACACTGAAAGCTGACAGGTGGCATGAAAATCTCCTGGAGATCAGTTTGCATGTGACAGTCCTCCCACTAATAAAATCAGAGAAGAGCATTTGGTAAATACTTTCATAGAAAAGGGCAAAGAACATCAAGATGTTCTCTAATCTAAAAATATTTACATGACTAACAAACCTGTGAAGGATGCATTTACATTAGATAACAATTGTTAATCTTGCACCTTATAAAAGCAACTCTCTGGGCAATATAGCAATTAAATCCTCTAAAATATGAAGAAAAACACTACAATTTCCCTATTTGATACACACACACAAAAAAATGACTCTAAGTGAGATTAACTTGCCTAAGTACAGTTTTTCAGAAATTAGGAAATCTAGGATTTGAATGTAAAAAGTTTGACTGTCAAAGTATATTTTGAAACATACTGTATCATAACTAAAAAAAGATGTGCAAAACAAAGCAATAAAATGTTTTGTCATCATTAAAACAAGTAACGATTAGATAGATGCTGGTATTAGTTGTTAGCAAAAGTATAAGGAATAACTGTCATTGCTGACAGGAATATAGTGTACTATAAATTTTATGACTTTCACTTTTTTGAAGTGATTTTCAGTTACCAGATTTGGTTCTATGAGTCTAGCTGATAGGAATTCTGAACCACACTTGAACCCGTAAAGGGCCAGCCAACTTGTTCAATCTTGTGAGACTCCTAACTAAAAAAAAAAAAAAATTTAATTTTAAAAATTTATCAAAAGTCAAATGATTCATTTGAGTCAATAGTTCCATTTTTAAGAATTTATCAACAGCACAAAAATATCTTTTTCCATGCTCTAACCTTAATTGGAGAAGTTGTGTAGTTGTGATGCAAGCATTGGAGTTACTCTTACAGGTAGAGGCTTGCCTTTAGCTATGTTTTTGAGAGCTCTTGGATTCTCTGAATGATAAACTAAAAAAGACTTTAGTCTCGTATCACTAGAAGCATTTTCACCACACAACAAAGTCTATCTTTTGCTACTTGGACGAATGGTGTCATCTTTTCAATTTACTGATGTAGCTTTGTTCTGGTATCCTTTTACAGAAAAGTCCTGTCACCTAACCGCTAAAAAAACTTTTGGGTTAAATCAACACCTACATCAGTTATTTCCCTGAGTGTTGCCGGAAATTTTTAGAAAGCTACAGTATCCATACTCAACAGCCTCACCACTAACTTTTTATTTTTTTTTTTACTGTGTAACCGTTGGCTCTAACCTTGCTTCTGTTAAAAACCTTAGTACATAAGACATCCCTTACTTTTCTACTGTTAATTCATACTTTCATGTAATGAGAGCTGACTGTGTGTTTCACCTCAGTACTTTTCCCTGAGGGGAACAAGGAGCAATCTGTATGTTTACTGACTCCATACGATGAACGGAAAGAAGTGTACACATGTCCAAAAGTGTCAAAATGGGATTTGGACCTACTTTTATGCTCCAGCTAATGAGTTCTGTGTATGTTTACCCAAGCATCACAGAGGGTCTAATAGACTCACACTACTCGAGCAATCCCAATTCAGTACAATGGCACCTGAACAAACAGATTTGCAAGTTCTGGAGGAGATAAAAAATGAATCATCAGAATACTCATGCATGAATGATGATGATTCATTATGGTAAAATTGATCCTATCATAACAGAAGGGTGACATGGATGTAAGAAAATGATGATGATGATGACGATGAGTTTGACATTGGCCATGTGGTTTTGTCAAAGCTCCTGTGACTGTGAAATGGAGTAAGAATCCACTGATACAGACACAGGGAATGTAGAACTCCTTGATTTGGATAATAAAGAAAACGGCAATGTGAGCACATATTTGCCTGATCAAAATGTTGTGAAATAGTCACGTACTCAAATGGAACAATTCAATATTAGAATTAAGTCCCAAAATATAGTGAATGTCTTGTCAGTGATGAAACATGTTGAACAGAATCCCGTATTACCTTTCACTGTTGAAAATTGTAACAAATGAAGTGGTACAAGATGCTGTGAAGCATACAAAGGCTGAAATGTAAGTAAAACATTCTATATGCACCAACATCCATATTCATAACTGTACTTGTTAGGAAACCTCACTGGCTGAACTGAAAGCATTCATAAGGCAGCTATATTTAGCACAGATTTCTCATGGTGATTTCAAGAATGTAAAATACTCACAGAAAAGTGATGGGACAAAATATATCACAAAAACTTATGCCCTTGTAGTTGAAAACACATATTATTTCAATTTAGACACTTATGCTGGAACTTAGTCACCAAGTCCTTATTCATACAATAATAAACCAAATGATGTTGTGAACAGACTTGCTGCCCCCATCTCCCAAACTAATCAGAATGTGACATTCAGTTGGTTTACCAGGTTCCAGTTGATGCTACATTTGCTAACAGAACACAAGTTGACCATCAAGTGAACTGTTTGCAGGAACAAAGCAAAAATTACAAGTAAAATATTGCAATTTCAATACAGAGAATTGCAGAGTACACTCTTGGAATTTTTCAGAAAGATATAATGTTAGCCTCATATATGGCAAAAAAAGGCAAACTGGTACTGCTAATGTCAACATTTCACCACAATGAAAACATTGGTAGGAAGACTTGGACAAAACAGAAGCTTGAGATGGAAACTTTAAAAATGAAACCAAATGTGGAGTAATATTGTTAATAAACACAAAGTACTGGCCAAAAGTTGTGTCTTAATCCATCCTAAACATGTGTGGCATTAATAGTTTAATAGTGTATAAAGTAAATAACAAGTGTAAAAAATCACAAATAGATTTGCTTAGAAGATTGGGACTGGAGCTCATAACAGAACATTTGCAGGATAGAAAAACCAAAATATTTCTGCACAGAAAACTACACTTACAAAAAATTATGGAGCACACTGCTGAACTGAGAGGTGAACAGGCAGATGCAACATCACAAACACCTACTGCAACCACAAGAAATAAAACATATGTGTTATCAATGTAAGCAAGACACGTGCCTGGAACACTCAGTTGTTATGTATGAAGATGGTCTTGGTTGTGACAATTGAACAAAGATTACTTTTATGGTAAAATATTATTGGAATTTTCATTGCAGTTTGTATAGGAATTTATTTCTCATGTTATGTTTTAGGTTTCGTAAGTAAGTACACAGCTGTTGCAAAAATGTTGATGTCTATTCTAAATGCAGAGTACACATTAACAATTTAACAATGTATTCTACTGATCTTTACTGTTCCTTTTACTACACACTGTGTAACATAAGAAGAACCTCCTGAAAAAACAGCAAGACCATTGAGATGTCAAGCATGTCCTGAAAAGATGCCAGAGAAGCAGAAGATACGTGGTGTCAGTGTAAGGGATGCATGTGTATGGAGTGGACTATTGTCATGTGTACACACTGCCATAGTTGTGATAATTAAAGTAAAGATTATGTTTTTTTCTAGAGTGTTACTGGTGTCTTCATTGTGGTTGATACAGAAATTTATTTCTGATGTTGTCTTTTAGACTTTGTACACCAAAAACCAGTCCAGGTTGAAAATTTTGATGCTTTTTATAAACATTCAAGAATATTAAAAACTCAATGCTCTATTTTTGTGATTTTTTCCATTTAAGTACTGTTTGATATAGCAGAACTCATAAAATTAAAAATAATAATTTATCAATAGAAATATTCTAAAGAATATTTGATGATAAAATTAGTTTTATGCTTCAAAGGCTGTGCTATCCACAGTTGGCAATAAAAGATGCATCTTGTTCATCCCTTGTTCTTCAAATTTTCTATCAGATATTACCTTTTCTTGAATAAGCATTAATCTGAGTGGGACTAGACATAGATGTTGACCGTGCATCCACACACTGAGAAGTTTCTTCATCTTCTCTGTCACTGTAACATGGTTTTGCATATTATTTTTTACTACATTGGCACAGCAGACTTCACATGTTCCACCATCTTGTCTTTATTCTTTATAATTGTGTCAGTGGTTGAACAACTCATGTGATAAGAAAAAAACAGTGTGTACCATGTTTTTGCCTTGGCCTGATCTCACAATTATTTTCAGTTTAGTTTTCATGGTTATTACACTGTGCTTTCTAACAGTCCTGGATATCCTAGACTCTGACAGAGCACTGTATACAGTACACCATTAAAGTGTACCATGCTCACATCGCAGCACAAATGTGACAAAGTCTGGCAGACAAGTGAGATACTTTGGTAATTTGTTTGGATCTACAAATGCTGATATCATGTAGTCTATTCATATCGGTGAATGTTTGCAACTTGAATGTTTGTAGGTCAGAAACATAGTGCATTGGATAATCTTTTTCAATCATTACTGATTATTATTTCTTTCAAAACCCTTTGTGCTCATTTTTGTTTACTTTGGTTTATTCCCCCCCCCTTTTTTTTTTTTTTTTGTGGTACCAGGGATTGAACTCACAACCTCACATTTTCCAGGCAGGTGCTTATGCTGAGCTAAATTTCCAGCCCTGATTTTCCTTTTCAATGTCACTACTTCTAGAAATATCTGTTCTCTTTACCTGCTTCCACTGTAATCTTTATTTTAATGAAGATATTATTTTTCTCCTTTAGATAGCTACCTAATTTTGCCACATAAATTTTTATTTCTCTCGTTTTCTCATTTTTCTTGAGTCTTTATACTCCATTAATTATACAATTATTTCAAACTATTTGATGTATTTTAACAACACGTGCATTAAAATTTCACCTTTTTATCCTATAATATTTTTGGTATGTTTGTACTTTTGTGTAGAAACTGATTTTCATAGTTTATTTCACATCTGTCTACCTAAGGACTATTATTTCTTTTTTTATTCATTGTTTTGAATCTGAAAATATTTTTATAAACTTTGTATTAAAGTTTAGTCTTTAGTGTAAAGAAATAGTTAACAAAAACTGACCCAATACTGGGATCCAAAGAGTATGATAGATATTGTGAAAGTGAAAGGGAAGGTAAGTGTTCTAAAGAGCATAATGAAATGTATAGTGTGTAAGATAGTTGACCATATTACTGAATTTCTGTTGGAACATTGAACAGAAGGATTTGCTCTGTCAATGTTTGAGTGTCTAGTCATTATTTACGCTTTGATTTTGTAAATTTGGCAACTATTTTTTGAGACGACAGTGAGTAATGTATCAACTAGTGATTCTACGAAGATAATTTTTTTTTCCTTTGAATGCCTTGAACTCAGTATTGTCCTACCCTTTTCTGCTTTTCTATTTAATTTTCTTTCGTTTCTTTGAAAAAAGAAAAAGAAAAGAAAAATATGCAATATAACAACCATTGTAGAATTTCTTTCATTCTGTTGTGAAAACCTATATTGACATTGTTTTGAGTTTGTTGTTGTTTATGCCTTTTGCTTTTTGTTCTTTTCTGACTTTTCTCTTTTTTAAATAAAAAAATAATACAGAAAACTGCAGAGGTGAAACATAAAAAATGAACAGGTGAATAGTGGCAGAGGGAAGGGTAGAAGGAGGTATAATGAAGTTATTAGGTAGTATGCCAGGTGCAGCAGGGCAGTTGGTTGTGGAATGTTGGAAGGTATGATTTTATCCATATTTCTGATATTCCTGAATTCTTTTCATTGCTCAGAGACAATCTGTCAAGTCAGACTCAGAAAGTGAATATAAATAGATGTAAATATATATATATATATATGTAAAAAGAAAGAAAAAGTGAAATGGTGAGTGAGGACAATGGACAGAGTCAGTACCAGTCAATTTCCATTTTAATCTGTCATTATTTTCTCATGAGCATCTCCTATATGGCATAAAGCTACTCTAAGATTGCCAGAAAACTCACAGTTTTCTGTGAGTTTTTACTTTGCCACAAAGTACGCGATTTATTTACAAGAAGATGTATACCAACACATTTACACACATACGCAAATGCTGAATTCTTTTTAAATGATTACCCAAATTCTTTTTATATAGATTCTGAAAACTCCAAGATAGAGCTCACCAGTATACGCAAGCCAAAATTTTGATATCATCAGAGCTTATTTGGAGTTGGAGCATTCTTGGCCCTATTTTCCTCTCTGCTTTTCTCCATTTTCAGTAGCTCCAGTTTTTAATACTCCTCTCTCAGTTAATTTGGCAGAAAACGCTAGTTACTGTCCAGTGTCTATTTTTCTTTTCTTCTTTAGTAACAGTTTGCAATGTGTCCAGTTAAACAATATTCATGTTCCAAGACTGTGTGCAGAAAGTATATCCCTGTATCAGCCAATTCTTGAAATAAAATGAAAGATTTCTGCTGGGTGTGATCCAGAATTGACACTGTTTTCCTAAAATAGCAATCTCGTGAGTTGCTGCATACCACTGCTCCAGCCCCTCAGCCCTCCCCATTTCAGTACAGATGGGCCGCCATGTTGTGTAAGAGCAACACAATGGGAAGAGCACAATGGATGCCTGCTACCTGCTGGTTTTTAATGGCTGTGCTTTGCTTTTGTTTTGTTCTAGTAGTTAAAAGAACAAAATAAACTTTATTTTGTTTACTATTTAAAGTTGAATGTCAGATACATGAGAATCATAAAATTCCAAATATTGTAGGACATTTGTCATTTAAAAAGAAATTAAAATATATGATTTCTTAGAAATCACATCCAAAATTTCTGAATTCAGTCTTACTTTGTTGGTTTATAGGTTCATTCTCAATTAAATAAAAATGTCTGGGTAGTAGGAGTGGGAAGATAAGACTCTAATTCTTACCTAAAACCCACGAATAAAATGAGATTTCCATAAACTACAGACATTGAAAATGGAAGACAAAAAACAACAATAAAAGAAAACAAGATGACATTATCTTCTCAGAAGAAAAATGAATATACTTAGAGACAAAACCACTGTCTCTGCTGATCCTGTGTCTCTTTTTGTGGGTACATGTGTAAGCTCATGTGTGTGTGTAAATTTTTACTTAACTTCAGGTGACAAATGTTGGCTGCAGCAAGGCTGTTTGCAGCCCATAGTTTCTCCTTCAGTCTGCTACACTAAACACTAGCTTTTGCTATGATGGACTGCTTGCATAAGTTCTAGCTTCTTCTCTAACCTGTCATCAATCAACATTTAGGAGGTTGCTAAAATCAGCTTCTACAGTGTGATCTCTTCACTTAAAATAAATTGGTTTTCTCCTTGGTCTGTGTCATAGAGTCCCATGTTGCATTTGTCTAAACTCTGTTAACATTTTTCACATAACTCTTCAGATACTAATGTTGTAGATACTGGTGCTTCTCCATGCTGGCTAAACAGAGTACTTTTGCTTGTATATTTTGTTCATTTGTTGTTATTGTTGCTTTTGCTTATGTTTTCATCACTGTTACTGATTCTAGTTAGGAAACAACAAATCTTTGGTATCATCTTAATTAAAATGTTTACCACCTACTATTTATATTCCCACTATATATATATATATACATATATATATATAGTGGGAATATATATATATATATATATATATATATATACTGTAACTGAATTTATGCTTCAAATTTGAGGTGGATTTATGTTTAACATAAAAGGATACTTTGGTTTTTACATACTAACTCTATCCTCAAACTATCAGGAAGCAATTTTATCAAAACATGCAATCCAATACTCTCACACTGTAATACATGTATTTATTAAAGTAAATTCAACTACACAGCATCTCCAGGTGTACTCTGTGTTTCTTCAACTGAATACATGCATTCATACACTTTATTTAAAATACCGTTTTGGTCTCTCAAAAAATGTGACAATATATATAGACAAATGCTATAAAAATACCTCTTCTACTAACACTATCATTAAAAATTACCACTTTTAATTTTTATTTTATTGTGGCATTTACCAAATTCTTTTCCATATTTTGGTTTAAAGTGTTTTTATTGGAATGTTGCATCTTCTTTATTTATATTTCTACTTAATTTCTGTATCAGTCAGTGGTTGCTAGAAAAACATTTAATGCAAGATGTACAAATAAATAAGAATTTACAAGATTGTGTTACAATAGTCACTCGCAGAGTCAGATGTGGAAGAGTACAAAAGGTCTGTCTGCTGGGTCGAGCATATGGCTTAGAGCATATGGCTTAAGCACCTTCCTGGAAAGCACAGGGTCCTGAGTTCAATTCCCGGCACACACACACACACACATACACATGCGCGCGCGCACACACACACACACACACACAAAAGGTAGCCAGGTCTATCTATGCGGAGATCCCAAAGATTCAGCCACAGGCCTGAAGCTCACTGTAGTGCCCTGTGTGAGTCCTTATCAGGAGACTAAAGGATCCATGCTGGAGGCTGAAGTCTTCCTGGAAGTCAAGAGACAAGGTCTAAGAGCAGGTTAAGACTGGAAGGGAGCTTCTCTTAGGAAACAGAAGCCAGCCTCTGTCTTTGTTTCCCCTTTATGCCATTGAGGAAACAAGCTGCCCTATGGGGAATCTTTTGTCTACAGTAAATCCCCTCAGCCACATGCAGAATTATGCTGATCCAATTTAAGCTTGGCATTCCTTACTCAGGTTGGTGATTAGTTAATTGTCACACTCACACTCCATATTTGTATCCTTATAAGAAGCTTCTTTCTATTCCTCATGAATGATTGCATGATTCCTGATCTAGCAGATTTAGAGAGATCACTTGTAAAATTACACTTTAAAAACAAAACAAAACAAAATAAATCAAAACAAAACAACTAAAATTTATGTAGAGATATTGGCATACCCATATATATATATTGTGGTACAAATTACAATAGCCTGGATATGGGTAGAGCTTAGGAGCCCATCAATAAAAGAGTGGATAAAGAAAATGTGATATAACTAAACAACAGAGTATCAGTCATCCATAAGGAAGAATTGTGTCATTTGCAAGAAAATGAATGGGCAGGTATGCTATCATGTTGAACAAAAAAAGGAAACTCAGAAAAGCAATATCGTATGTTGTCTCTAACATCTGGAATCTAAACTGGTAGCAATAATCTAGGAAGGAAACAGATAAGAGGAAGAAACAGAAGGCAGGGGGAGGTGGTATAATAGGATATGAGAAAGGTATAAATAAGCAGTGAACCACCCCAATGAACCACTGGTGCACTAAAGAAGAGAGTACACCACTGAGGGTGATGGGAAGTAGCATGATCAAAATACATGTACATACACAAATATTCCAAATATAACCATTGAACTGTATAGCCAATTAAAAAGAGTAAAGCATTTTAAAAATTAATGATGTTTTAAATAACATCTATTTTTGTAGAAAGAAAAATATTAAAAGTAGTAATGAACTTGAATTTAGCATTTGCTATGTTTAATCACCGTGCACTTATAAGGTCTAAATAAAATACACATAGAACAACTAAGAGTTACTGTTGATGTTATTAGTTTTCTTTGATAGTTAGATGTTGGCAGGACATAGCATAAGAGAAATGATAATGATTGTGTTGATGGCACAAAACCTTAAATCAGAAATCAGTAATTAGTGGTGGAAACATGAACATGCAGCATCTATGTCTCTAGGAGAGAAATACTTTTTGATCTAATGTCTTCAAAATATCCTCCGGATGCCTTTTCTAAGCACTTGTTCAATATTCTGCATATTGTCTAAAGATAAATACATGAAATATCCACTGAGCTATGTGGCTGACATTCAAACTGAACTTGCTGTTTTAGGTGTTTAAAATAATTTTTCCTGTTACATTTTTAGACAAATGCCCTGGATATCATGGTGCATAAAAATTCTCAAACTTTGTGGTGTCAAACATTTATTTTGTTCATGGATCTGGAGTCTGAACTGTCACCTCAGCAGGACCAACTTGGTTCTGCTCCACTCTGTCAGCTATGGCAGCTTGAAGCCTGTGGTCTGGAATCATTCAAAATCTCATTCCCTCACACTGCAGTACTTGGGTTTAAAAGCTTTGGCT
>PVJX010044486.1:0-13171 GCA_004027295.1 Dolichotis patagonum
TCTGTCTCAAAAGACCAAAACAAAAAAGAACATAGGAAGCATAAGAACACCTTACTCTAGAAAATTAAATATGCAAGCACTATAAAAATACAAACAAAACTTTTAGCAGAACTGACAAGTTGATTCTAAATGCCTAAGTAAAAATGTGTAAAGCCAGTGATGAAACTGAAAAAAGAAAAAGGCCAGGCGTATGGCTCAGCAGCACAGCACTTGCCACAAGGGTGAGGTCATGAGTTTGATTCCTGGTTCTAGAAGAAAAAAAAAAAAAGTAAAGCCTGCATCTCTGCAGCCTGCAGATACAAACCCATATAGCAGAGCCATTTCAATAACATTCACAAACAGCTCCAGAGACAGGGACACAGAAAGCGGGAGATCCAGAAATGGGGCTGAGGGGTGGCTGGGAATGCAGGGAGTTAGCGATGGAGAGTGCAAACTTGTGAAATGTTCATACAGGCACAAAGGCAGTAACAGTACTGCTACTTTTCTCTAAGTCAAATAATTCAAAAATGAAAGAAAAAGTGAAATTATATATACAACATATCTAGACACCTAAGACATCCATGATTCAATTCTCAAAACAGATCCACAGGAAAAACAGACAAAGGAACATGAATGGGCAATCAAAAGAAAACAGAAATACCAATAAGCTGAAGAGCTGCATGATCTTACTAGGAACCAGGGAAATGCAAATAAATGCCACAGTGAATCGGCCCATTCCCCACATTAAATCAGATGCATCTGTATTAATGCCAAAAAACATGACGTGAGGAGCACAGCAGAGGAGGAAGACCCACAGCACGAGCTGGTGCAGGCTGCACACGCCACAGCACAAGGATCCGAGTCCCCAGCCACGCTCCAGGCTGAGTGCCACTCATCTGAAAGTGCAGGGGGCCAGACTCATCTGAAAGTGCAGGGGGCCAGAAGTGTTGAGGACTTGGGATTCTGAAATAGCAACATTCCTCACACAACAGCCGAGGTCCACCACGTGTCTAGGTCATTAAACAGACTGGTCGCTAGATGAGGAACTGTACACAGTACATGCGCTGCAGTGTTCAGCACAGAGAATCAGTCAAAGGAAACGCCAACTTGATGACCTGGCTTCTGTGCGCAGACCTCGAACACGCAGTGCTGTAACGGACAACAGCACATAAACTAACAGGGCTGCACTGTGCTGTACAACAGGCAGAAACTCTGTGCTGTATAAACAAGGTGTGCAGCACAAAACAAGGCCCTGGGGCTCCCTCCAGATGCACAGAAAGAAAAGAGGGGTCGTTAAGTCCAAAGAGCATGCTGTGGTTTAAGTCCAGTCATTAAGCACTATCTGTACTGGCGTGCACGTAATGCAATGCATGAACACTCAATTCCTTCATGTTTCACACACAAGCTGGAGGCCCTGTGGACACTGTGTCAGTGGGCACGCCCCTGACTGCCACCCGAGGCTATTTCAGAGCACCTATGCTTTAAGCAGAGACACTGATCCTGTCACAGGTAAACCTGCGACAGATCCAACTGAGGACTCTGACTGGCAGAATGTTACCCGACACGACTGTGACGGGGCCGGGCTTCATAAGTCTCGCTCCAGGCAACTGCAACCTCGGGTGGTACACACGTGACTATGCCACGCATGGCTTATTAACTTTGTTAGTAAAAAGACAGATGGGAAATCTTAGCTCCATCTGCATCAGCAATACGAGATGCCCGATGGGACAGTCAAACCCCTACCCCTGGTGGCTCAAGCCAGTGGTACCTGGGAGAAGTGCGGACTACACACAGGGAGCACACAGAAGGACATTCCTAATAATTCCCTGCAGAGAACACAAGTTCCACCAACAGGAACGCAGCCAAATCCAAAGCTACCTGTCCACACAATGACACAGTACAAAGTAATGAAAAAAGCCACTGCACAATGTACTTGTGCAACACACACACAACCCATCCATGGGTCTCACAGCATCCACAACACAATACCATACACGGTGGCTCGGCTGCAAAGTTCATTTTCAAGGCAGTAAGTTGTAACAGCACCCTGACAAGTTAGGAAGCACACACTCCGTATTTGCCTATATGCAATATCCACGGGGAGAAACACAAACCTGAGACACAGGAACCCACAACCCACTCCAGGAAGCCCTGCTCCTGCCCCAGCTGCTTCCAGGTGCCACTCAGGGTCAGGACCCTGAGCCCCACACTGGACGCTCCAGCTCAGCCTCCCAAGCTGCCCACACAGACCACAGGCTTGTCCCAGATTAGTGCCACATCTACCGTAGTATTTATGGATTTCTGAGCTACTTAAGCTTCAGAAGGTTCCTAACTTTCTGCTGTTTTAATGTTACAATGCCTGGGAGTGTGTCACCCCCATCTATTTTTCCCCCAAAGCCCTAGGTTTTCACCGTGCGGCTTTTACATTCGCTTAGTTTAAGAACACACACACTGTGTTACAGCAGAGCCGATTAGCTCACACAGGAAACACACACACACAAACTATTTGTTTCATGCCAACCCTTGGCACCAGAGGTGATAGAAGTGAGTCACGGAGCAGCCCACACGTGAACCTCTATGCTGAGCATCAGGAAGCCCAGACCCAGCCCTGCCACCAACGTGCCAGGAAGCCTGTCCGAGCAGGCTGCTGAGACGGGGAGAAATGTCCACCAGGCAAACACAGCTCTGCCATCCAATGACACGCCATACTCAAGGCATTGTGCAAACGCGCTCAGCACTCAGGCAAAGTGCAGGCGCCCCATTCAGGCAGCCCCAGGGAACCACAAAGGGAGCAGGCGCCAGCACCTTCTTGCTCGAGGCTGAGCAGCACCATCACCCTCACCTCATGGTACGTGTCCTCCAGCTCCCCGTCGTAGATCCAGCGATAGAGGAAGCTCAGCACCGGGTGAGACACCAAGCTCAAGATGTGCTGCACCAGCGACCGCATGTACGGGTCTCCCGTCTTCGTGTAGGCATGGACGGCAGAGGCTAGCTCCCCTCCTTTCCTTCCTAGGGAACAAGGGAGGAGGCTAAGCACCCAAGGGGACATCGCAGCACAAAGCATGCAGGTCAAGCCAGGCATGGCCGAGGCACTGAGATGAAGTACACTGCTTCCTGCCATGAACTATCCTGAACCCAGCACAGCAGCAGCAGCAGCAGCAAAATCCCTTTACATAACCGGGGAGTCCTGCTCCCTTTACCACAACAAAGGAGCCTTCCAGCTGCAAACACAGCAAAAAGTGATCAGCTACACACTCAACACCTCACCTGGCTTTTCACATCTTTTTTTTTTCTTTTTCTTTCTTTTTTTGTGAGACAGGATCTCACTATACAGTTCAGGCTGACTTTAACCTCACAGTGTATCCTGGCCTGGACTCCAACTAACAGTGATTCTCCTACCTCAGCCTCCCAAGTACCAGGATTATAGACATATGCCACCATGCCCAGCCTTTTCACACCTTTTGGACTGCGCTTCAAACTTCATTCTGCCGTTTGGGACACACAGAAGCAGCACACATTCTATGAGTCCATCCTTACATAGTCCCAGGATTTTTGTACTGCCTCAACTCACTGCCAACTTCTCCACCAACCCCTCGATGCAGTACAGTACAGTCCAAGGGAAGTTCCCACCAAGGGGCAAAACCACGGGAAAATGTTTGGAAGGCAGCTGGAAACTCAGAAGCTCGAGCCAGCGGGGGCAAGCGAACACTCAAATAAGGAACTTCCAACAGAGACAGCAAGCATGGACTTGACCTGCCCAGAGGGAGGCAAAGATGCTGGGGAAGCCGCCGGGGACGAGCAAGCACTGGCAAGGCATGGCACTGGGACCACGCATCCACATGCCACAGCTCTGTCCTTCCACATCCCCCGACAGCGGCTGTAGGACCACGTTTCAACAGCTCCCACTGTGGGCTCAGGTATGTGGCCTGCAGTCAGGGAACTTATGCCTGTCGAGGATACGGAAGCACAGCTGGATGGGCTACCCGCCAGCGAGCTCTGAGCTGCGCACAGCATGAGGCACGCACAGTGACCCAAAGGACCTTGGCAGTGATCCACAAGGGCTGCGAGGGTCTTCAGTCTTATTTTGGGGTCATAGGTCCAAACCAGGAGACGCCGCAACGTCAGGCTACTCTCGAGTCCCAAGTTGACACCCTGATCATCCTCGAGCTGCAACTGAAAGACAACACGGAAAGTTCACGTACAAAACCCAGTCCCGTGAGTTCTTCACACAAACAAAGTGACCACAAGCAAACAATGAAGCCAGAGGCCTCCTCTGAGAACAGGACAGCACGCTCAACACTCAAGTGGCCTTGAAATAGTACACGGTCCTGAAAACGAGCAACCGACTGGCTCTAGGACACCGTGAAACTTCAGTTACCTGGCACTCGTGAGCGCTACCACAATATGCTGTTTCAACGCACAAAGTGACCAGGGAGTTTCGGGTGTGTAACTCTTTAAAGCATGAAGCACTGAAAATAAAAAGAAGACACTTACCTGGGAGTGTAAGACAGAGAGTAGCCGGTAGTACTCCTTGAGTTCCTGATGCAAGGCGGCACAGAAGCTCTGTGGGGGGAGCAGCAGGCAGGGAGGGTTCAGTTCTGGCTGCCTCAGTGATCTGCCTAGCATGTACTTAACTGAAAAATGTAAAACTTGGCAACTCAGGATGAACCCAGTTTTGCTCTGGTTTGCACTGCTTATCTTCCCGTGCACAGCATTAAAATTCCAGCCTTACTGCTGAGGGCCACATCAAAGCCACACTGTCGGGGTGACAGGACCTCCATGGACCCACACACAGTTCCATTTGCAGAACAGTGGTGAGCAGAGGCAGGAGGGCAGGAAGGGACAACAGCAGTGAGCAGGGGCAGGAGTCCAGGGAGACAGTGGAGAGCAGTCGGCCAGGGAGGATGAAGTCACGGGGCCATGAGAGACAGAAGCTCCATGTGCTGCTGTGGAGGCCTCAGCTGACCTCGATGGACAGGACATTTCAATACAGCCACAGAATCTGAATGCTGTCACCATTAGCGATGACAGCTGAGCAGGCAGGCCTGTTTACCCCACTGGAACACTGTGCAATGTATTTCTGTATCGAGCCTCACCTGGTTCCCCTTAAATAGGTACTATTTCACAGATCAGTTTAGTAAGACATTTGAAACACCTACATAACATTTAGTTTCTTGTATTTCTGTTGTATTCACTGCTTATCTAATAAGCCAAACAGGACCTCCTGGTGCAGCTGTGTGCATAACTGAACGACAGGAACAACATGACTGGGACCCTTTGGGACGGGGCTAAGACTCAGCAGTCATACTTGTGGCTGGGAGGGAAGAGGCCATGGGTCAGCGCTTGGGCCACTGCTGCCTGTGCTGAGGACCTGCCTAGCCGGGTCTGCTGTCCTCATTCTCCACACTGGAGAGGAATAGTGGATGGGCTGGGCTCACCCTCGACCAGCAGTGAACATGCACCCTGTCATCTCCAAAGAAATGAGGGCAGATAGGAAGTAACCTCGCAGAATGAACTTCCGCTCCGGGTGAAGCCGTGACCCCTGGGTGTCTCCCTACAGAGCCATGCTCTCAGCACTGCCCAGCCACCTCCTGCCCCAGCCTCGCTGCTATGAGTCTCTCAAAATGCAGAGAGCCCCACTGGCAACAACCACTGCTCAAAAATCAGGGCACAGGGGAAATTGAGGCTGCCTCACCACCAAGGAGAGCTGGGGCTTTGGTAACACTGCGGTTTGCTGCCTGCAGCTTCTCCCCAGGTGCCCAAGACAAGTGGGAACGAAGCTGCCACACTGTGGGCAGCACACCAGCCCCAGTCACCCAGCGGCAAAACATCCCTACCTCTAGCACTGCAGCATCCAGGGAGCACCTTAGGGTGCCCCCTGCCCTGGATATGGCCACATCAAGCCAGTTCCCCTCCTTACCCCCAGGGGTGGCTGCAGCAACAGCAGGGCAGGGCCCTCCCTGGAGCATCCCTGCTTCTCTAAATGCCTTCCTTGGCCAGGGCAGCCTCCCCAGCTGCTTACCCATCTGCTGCACCATCTCCGCATGGACCCAAAACCATCACTGGGACCAAGGCAGTATTATAAAGAACTCTCCCAGAAGTCATATTCACAGTAGACTTTAAGCAGATTAAGCATCATTTCCAAAGTGAGTCATGATGAACACACCTGACCTACTAGTCCAAATGAACGGTCCATACTCCTCTGGTCAGTATACTTCCTGATCTTATTATGCAGCCATCCCAACTCAGCAAGTCTGACTGCTGTGTCCCGCAAAGACTTGTTGAGGTTTGCCTAAAAAGTAAGCACACCAAAAATGAGCAATCAACACTCGAATTTTCACCATTACTTTCCCGAACCAACTGTGCTCTTAACACTATACTTAGATGTCCTCACTTTCAACATGAAAGTTAAAAGTAACTCATGTGCACTGGCAAGAGAAGAAAACACCTGAAGGAACGTTGAGCTCCTGCCTAGTGCCCTGCAGGGTCCCCACCTGGGACCCCCGGCTCAGTGGCTCAGACATCTGTGACCTCCATCCCTCTGAGAAGGGCTGAGAGCCACAGGGCAACATGACAGGGCTGCAGAAAGGCCATTCTGAGAGACAAAACTGAAGCAAGCCAGACTCTGACCTGGAATTCTGTGCCAGGACCAAGCCCAAGCCAGGCCGCTGGCCCTAGGCCCCTGTGACATCAGTGCATGGGGAGGAAGCAGCACTGACCACAAAGGCCACGGGGGCCCCAGGCAAGTCCCAGGGACAGCTCCCAGGCCAACAGTTCACCCGCTGGTCATCATGGGAGCTGCTTTCTTCTTGAGTATTTAAACTAGATTTCATGCTACTGTACCTTTCCTTCCACTTTGTAACAATTGTCAGTGCTGCTCATCTTGATGTTTTTGCCATCTATGCCCTGGAAGACGTACAAGATGTCTCTCACGAGAGCTGCTTCAGTAATTTCCATAGTACCTGTAAAATGGGTTTTAAAGGACAGCAATCATGCATTTTCAGACAAGCACACCTAACGGCACGATCATCTCTATATTATGTGTTTGCCACCTGGACAACATCACATACTGCAACCAAGGCTCCAATGGAAAAGGGCAGGGCCAGGGCAGAGCGGCAGGGCCGGCACAGTGTCTCCTCTAAGGTCCTCTCAGAGACAGAGCCACAGCCGTACAGATCACCAGGGGCAATCACTCAGTGGGTGACATCTGCAGAAGTGGGTCTTTCACAGAAGGGCATGGCACAAGCTCCCAACACACTCCCCGGAAAAGGCATTCACAGCACCTCGGGTAGAGGGCGGCAGGCACGCCCAACTGTGACTACGGGTTGCTCATCTCCTTTCCAGTCTGTCTGTCTGTCCTGCTCTGTACATGTGGGATCCAGGACTAGGATTACAGTGTCTCCCTTAAGAATATTCCTGTCCAGTAAATGGATGCACCTTGAGTCTTAAGTGAAATAAACTGGACACACGTGTGTACATACTGAATTACGTCTCTGGTGTGAGAACCTAAAAGTGTAAATAAGGACCAAAATATGTAAGAGGTATTGTGAAATAGGAAGAAAATGTTCAAATGGGGAGAACTAGGTAGGGGGGAGCAGCAAAGAAAAGAAGGAAAAAGTTAAGAAAAATGACAAATGGAACACATGGGAACAAAGCTTTTGTAAATAAGGAGGGAAGGACTTGAAGGGAGGGTAGGGGAATGGGAAAGAAAACAGAAACAAGTTACAAGATGCACGGGCACAGATTCTCTATGATCGATGTGACCACTATACACACCTAAAATGTACCAATAAAATCTGGGGGGGGGAGAATGTTCCTGTCCTCATTACACAGCCCCTCTGTCCCGATCCTGCTTCCTAAAGGCCGCTCTGACAGTGACAACCACCCGACTGCCTTACAGTTAGCGTCTGCAAGGCTTCCCAGCCGCCTCTCTTCAACCTGTTTTTGTCTCCACATTTAACGTCTCTGGTAAGCAACATGCAATTCCTGGAATGGAACTGCTTTTAAAACGCCTGTCTTCTAAACCACGTGCTCCCACACGCTGCAGCTCCTAACACATCTGGCCCGAAGTAGCTTCCTCGGTGTGTGTTTCCTGTCACACTGCTCCGCCGCAAACCTCTCTGTCGCTTCAAGTGTGCTGTGCCCTCGGTGTCCCACAGAAACCAGGGAGGCAGCCTCCAGCATGTCCAGACGCCGGCCAGCACCCAACACGGCTGCTGCATGGAGGCTGGCAGGCAAGCAGCTCTCATGCTAGTCAGTGTGTGACACCAGAAACACTGCCGCAGCCAAGGGCAACACAGTGCCCTTGTGGTCCCCAAAGGCTCCCCATGCTGGCGTTCTTGCAGTGACAGGCAGCACCCACAGCGACCTCAGAGCCTGCAGCTCAAGACTAGGAGCAAAGTCTTGAGGATGCTCAAGGGTCCAGCGCTGCTCTGTGCATCGCACTCCACTTCCTCTGGGGATCTAGCAGGACTTAAGGCCTCTCCCCAAGGTCTTCCTTTACTATCCAGCAAATTGTTCACGCACTCCTCCAACCTTCCAGGCACTGCCCCAGCTACTGGCACCTACATGGACGTGGCCTCTCATAGAACTCAGACTAGGGAATGAGCAGCCAGAGGCTTCCCAGAGGGACAGCAGACAAGGACAGCAAAGGGACCGGAGGTGGAGCCAGGAAAGAGCAATGCAAGGACAGCAGGTCAAGCAGGAGCCAGCCAAGAAGCAGGGGCACCAGGACTGGACAGTGGGAGGCAGGTGGCGATGCCCTGCAGAACCAGGCCACAGCAGGGACCTGGGCTCCAGGACGTAAACAGCAGGAAACGCTAAACGCAGAGGTCTGACTCAGTGCCTGAAAGGAGTGAACCAAACACGGGAAGGCACCCTTACCACTCGCATCCCCGTCTCTCCTCGACCGTGTCGCGTTGCGGGACGCAGCACCTGGGATGCCCTTGGGGGTAGGGGTTTGAGAAGGCTGACTGGCAGTCAGAGTCCAGGCGAGGCGGGATCCCAGCTGCTGTCGGAGGCAGTCTCCAACGCCCGGGCCTTGATGGGACTGTCTAGACAGAGGAAGCAACACGTGCCTGTCTTACACAGCCACCCTGGTCACCCTTCCCTCCAAGAGCTTTGTCTTCCTGCCCCAAATTACACTAACTCAAGAGAGGTGACACAAGGCTTTCCCCAGGGAGCACAGCCCTAAGAGTCAGGCAGATCCCCCAGGCTTTGCAGGCTGCTCCTGGGGCTGCACTGCAGTGCTGGGGACGCCTTGCTCCACCTCCCGGCCGCGTTCGTTCCTTCGCTGTCTGTTTTCTGCAAACACTGGACACATATTGCCCACACCAGCACTGGTAAATTCTCAGCGCAACATGACTTCCACATTTCCTGGGCAGGGCCTTAAGCATCTAGAGCCACACCATCGCAACCACTGCCAAGTGCTCCTTGAAATCGGGAGCTGCTCTTCACAGAACCCTAAGCCCCACTCCTCGTTCCTGCCTGGTACTCACGTCCCAGGCTCCGAACCCTACAGCCTTGTTCCTCACAAAGTAACCCAGGACCCTGCTGCTCTCCTGTGGAACACCGGGTATTCATGCTGAGTCTCTGCCACTGTCACAGGATCACCTGCTCCACTATGATTCTCGGGAATGAACAACAGCAATGCACGAGGCCACCTTCTCAGCTCCGCACAGAATGTGTACTTAAAAACAGCTCCTGAAGGTCCACTGAGACCTCTGGGCCCTGCTTTCCTCTCAGCCGTGAGCTGTCTGCCTAGGAGCTAACCGGGTTGGACAGCAGGCTAAACCTCAAAGACTGTCATGGCTTAGCCCTGCAGTCCTGGGTCCCCTCATTTACTCTTTGACACAGAACACACAGAACCATCGGCCTGAGGATAACCCAACCTTTACTACTCCAACCGCCCAGTGTGAGCCTGCAGACCCTGCCAGCATGCTGGGGCACACTCGGGCCTCGGTCAGCCGATGTCCCACCACCCATCCCACAACCTGGCCATGTCAAGAGCATTACCCCGGGAGCAGAGGCTGTGGGCCAGGCCCCGGGCCGCTGACAGTGCCCGCACTGATACTGCTGATGCCGCTGCTGCCCAGGCTGCCCAGGCTTGGCATCGCCTGGGTGCTCCGGTCCTGGTAGTTGAGCGGGAGTGTCTGTGGCCGGGCATAGTAGTAAGGGGTAGAATGGGCATCTCTGGGTAAGGCCTGAGCAAACAGGGATGCATAGTTGGACGCCTGAAACGAAAGCGGCAGAGATCAGGAATAGGACATCACGCTGCAGCCCCCACCTCAGAGGACAGTTCCTCTTGACCCGGCAGTGGACGCGCACCACCCAGCAGTGCTTCAGCTAAGGTGCTTCCGAAGCTCTCCAGCACTGACAGTTTTGGTTTTCTCCAACAACTACTTCAACAGCTGATAACTAAGCACTTTATTTATTCCTGATCCATGTAAACTGGAACTCAAATAAGTTTTAAGTCTGATTTTTCTGATGATGACCATGCTTTCCAGAGTAAGTTGGACTCTCAAGGTTGTTTTAACTTGCACTTCTCTGACGGCCAGACACATTAGGCAGGCATTCATGTACTTACTGGTTATCTGACCGTCTGAGATGTGTCTATTCATTTTGGTTGCCCATTTTTTCATTGGGTCTTTTATTTTGGGACAGTTCAATCTTTTTTTAGCTCTTTATAAATTGTAGATATTAATTCTGTCATAGGAGTAGCTAGCCAAATTTTTTTTCCCATTTTGTAGATTGTCTCTTCACTCTACTCTTTCCTTTGCTGTGTAGAAGCTTTAGAAAAATAAGATGACCATGGGAAATGGAGATGGATGTTTAGCAAATGGGAAGGGGCTCTGGAGATGGAAAGGAGAATAAAACTAATTAAGATTTGTCAAGCACAACAACTACTCCCTAAAATGAATGCAAACATTACGCACTGCTAATATACCAGTAAGTTTTAATTTTAAAAATAATTTAAAAAAATAAAGGTCTGGGTATTATTCCCAGCAAAGAGTGTGCAGCACTCAGGCTTCAGAGAGACATCTAGCCTGGGCCACAGTGCTCACTGCCGGCCCGAATGTCTGCACTGGGGAGCTGCTGGCGCCAGGCAGCGTCTCCAGCCAGGCACTCTCCAACACAGGGTGAGGGCCGAGCGACCTCACTGCGACCCTGATGAGGGTGCAACAGCTCCCTGGCTGTTCCTGCCTGTGAAGGGTGGGTCACCCGTGCTTACCTCCTGCAAAGCACAAGTTTAAAACCCACCAACCAGTCAGGCTCGTATAACTATGCATTGTTGCATCAGAATTACCTGACTCTGAAGCACATCTTAGGGAAACTGCACACTAAAGAAGCCCTTTAAAAAGAAGGCAGCTGCTCGGCCTCACAGACCAGACTCACTCTTGCTCTTCCACGCTTTTCCTAGCTGCAGAAGCTGACCCCCTACGCTCCGGCATCCCCACTCACCTTGCTGGCTTGCTTACGAGGGTCCTCACTGAGGTTCAGCAGGAGATAGAGTATGGACCACTTATTTTTCAAAACTCCCTGTTTAGAAAAAAATGTTTCTAATTAATTTATAGAACTCTTCACTTTATCCTCTCTCCTAAATTATTTTGAAAATAGAAATGCATTTTAAAATTCACCTGCCAAGTTCAATCCTGTGCTCACATCACGCAGCAATAACCCCCCACATACCACAGTGTGGAGAGTGCTCTGTACCAGACTCCCTGAGCCCTCTCCGAAGCTCTAACAGGAACAAATCTCATCTATCAACCCTTTTGTGAACAGCACTATCTCCACCCAGAAAAATTCTTAGAAATCCCCATAGCAATCCTAAGACAAGTGGCATCATAAAACCTGAGCTGTCCCTTCTTTCCTAATATCCTATTTGGACCCAAGAACAGGAGTTGGAACAAGGAGTCTACAGTGCAAGAGCCACCTCGGCAGGCTGAGGGTCCCGACCCAACTCCCACCTCCCACACCCTGCGCCGCCGGGTGAGCTGACTATGGGCGTATGTTCCAGTCACCAGCCGTACTCCACTCCCTGCCACTGAGCATATGCCGAGACACAAGACACCCTGACTCACGCAGCTCGTAGAAGCCACACCTCTGCTACGTGGCCAGGGCCTCTCCCACCCGTGCCATGGCCTTCCTCTGGGTGTGAACGTGCACATGCTCAGCTATTATTAAATACTCCCTGAAAGTGTCCTGAGACAGTAAGCTTGCCCCAGGTATCTAACCACTGTCTAACTTGAGAAACTGATTTACAGACATTTCCCAAAACTCCACTGTTTCCCAAGCAGGGACAAGGACGGGAAAGAACCGCACTCTAGGGAGTCACAGTCCAGTGGCAGAGATGAGCAGACAGATCAACATGACAAGGGCACCTCTCACAGTCTCTGGGAGGAGGATCAGTCAAGTCCCTGAGAAAGGTCGGCTACCCAAAGGGGACAGGAACCACAGGCAGACCAATCCGCCACAGCCAGGAGTCAGAGAGGACGCAGACCAGAAATGAAGGGGCCCTGGGGCTATGCCAAGACCTCTGGGTTACACATGATTGCAGGAAGCCTCTGAAGGACCCTTGCAAGCACCAACCACGGATTCGACACAGGAGGGGCTGCAGGACACTTGGAAGACGGTCACCTGAGGAGAAATGCTCGGCCTCACAGCCTGGAATCCCCGCATGCAGAACCAGGACACTGGGGCTCGGGGACTGGCCCTGGCCCAAGCCCAGTGGCTGTCACTTAGAGGCAGGGCCCGTGGGGGCCAAGCACAGCTCACCCTGCACCACCACAGGCCACCACAGGATCCTCTTCATCCCATAGCTGAGAGTGTGCAAACCTGAATCATGCGCTCCAAACGTTGCAGGCTGGGATGCAGACCAAGATCCGCCCAGAGCAAAAGGATAAAGACAGGCACATCCAGTGGCCCTGAAGCAAGGCCAGCAGATTGCTGTAGCTGCTGGTTTCAAACAGGAGCCTAAAGAGAATTCTTTCTGTGGTCTGTTGGCCATTTCAGAACTTTGGAAATGGAATGGTCAATTCATCAGAAAGAAATAGCAGGTGAGTATGGCAGACTTTAGGGGGCCTGCAGGGGACAGACCCTGGCGCCTCGGGACCTGCACTGTGAGGTTGACTCGGGGTGCCGGGAGAACAAGGAACTTCTCCCCTCTCTGGGGGGTGGCTGTGAGTGTGACAGA
>PVJX010044487.1:0-13162 GCA_004027295.1 Dolichotis patagonum
CAGGCGGGACCTGGGGTCACAGAGCCTGCCCGGCCTGGGTGGCACGGCCTGTCCTCCCGCTGCTCGGTGCCCTGGTGCCTAGCAGGCCCAGTGTGCTGGAGGTGCTAGCAGACTGACCTCCCCTCTGCTTCTGTGAACACCCCGAGCTGCTTTCTAACATGGTGGGTGCCCCCGGCCAAGGGTTAGCGACTTTCCTGGCTGATTATTGAATCACATTTTATGAATAAAATTATCAGCCAGGTTTCTGATTGATTTTTCACTGAAAGCATGAGAGCGTCTCGCAGGAGGGAGGCCCGGAGCCCTCTCCAGCCCCGCCCTCTGCCTCGTTTGGTTTGTGGGTCGATGCAGGTGGCCTGGAAACAGTCATGAGGGTCAGTGGTTCCGACCTCTGCGGCTGGCAGTCAGGAGCTGACCAAGAGCGCAGCCCTGACCTGAGGAGGAGAGGCCTCCTCATCGCCGGGAGGAGCCCAGAGGGGTCCGGATGTGTCTGCCTTTCTGCGGTATCAGACAGGTCTGGGTGATCCAGGGTTAAATTCCAGCAAGGTCCACAGGGCCGGCTGAGTGGCCCAAGAGCACCATGTCCTGCAAAACTTTTCTGGGTCACCCACACATGCCCAGCCCTTTGTGGCCCTCCTGGCAGGTACCGGGTGGCTGTTCTATGCAGGCACCATGCCCAGGCTGGGTGTCTCTGCAGGAAACTTATCCTCCCAAAGCCTCAGTTTCTCCACCTGTCAAATGGGACCACAGCTGCTTCTCATCACAGGGCTGGGGTCTGGGACAGAGTGGGAGACTCAGTGGCCATGGGTCCTTGCGGGCAGGCAGGGCACCATCTTCTTTCCATCCCCAGGTCCAGGTCACAGGTGTGGGGAGTGGGAGCCGTCTAGTCAGCGTGCGCATGCTGTGCCCCACCCTGGGCTTTTGTGGTCGTAGTAAAGGCTCCCTGCACACGCGCCATCACCCCGCTTTCTGAAGGGGAGCAGCAGGTGGCCAGCAGGGCTGGGAGATCGTGGACAGCAGTGCTGATTTCTTTCCTCCTCGGTAGGTCCACAACGTGGCCTTCGCCTTCGAGCTGATGCTGGACGGGGGGCTGAAGAAGCCCAAGGCTCGCCCAGAAGGTACGGTGCCAGCTGGGTCCCTGGGGCAGCCCAGCCTGGCAGGGTGGTGAGACCGGGGCTCATGAGGGGCTGGCAGGCTGGACGGCTTTGGGACTTGGGCTTGTTGGTCGGGCTCCGCCAAGCCTGTCTCAGGGACCAAGAGACGCTCACCGGTGGGGCTGGCAGTGCCGGCCTTTCCCCCGTGTTACCCAGGCCGGACTTGAGCCCCCGGCCTAACCTCGGCCCCTGCAGTGCTGGGATGAGTGCCTGACTTCCATGCTGGCTCCCTAATGGCCACCTGGCCTTGCAGGCTGAGGCCTCTGGCCACAGACCCCAGAGTTGAAGCACCTCTGCCCATATCTGGAAGGCTGGGGGCTTCCTCAGAAGCTGCTGAGGACTCCTGAGGTCCAGCAGAGGCCAGCACTGAGGAGCAGGGGCTGGCACATTTGTGCTCCACGTAGGTCTGAGCAGGGCAGCATCACTTGACTGTCCCTGCCTCTCCGGGATCTCCCTTGAGGAGACCCCCGTGCCAGGAAACAGGACCTTGTCTTAACTGGGGGTCACAGGGCTGAGCCTAAGAGCCAGGTGACTGGTGGGGTCTTGGGGACCACGGAGGGAGGCCTGAGGATCACAGTGTCCCCAGATGGGGCCCTGTGCTCTCACCCAGAGCCCGAGGGTGCTGGGGGTGGCGGTCTGGTGGGATTCTCAGTGTTTGGTTCCCCGGCGAGGCTCTGGAAACCTTCTGAAGCGCAGACCCGGGACGGCTGCCCCTAGTTCCCGGTGACTCTGCAAGGTGAGGCAGGGACTGTGGCCTCGAGCCCAGGAGTGTCCCCAGCCTCACCGCCTGTCACACTGCCTGCGTTGTGTTGGGGAGATGCGGAGTCCAGGTCTGTCCTGCAGCCCCCAGAGCCAAGGTCACGTGGTCAGGCCACTCCCTGCTACCACGTTGGTCCATGGAGCAGGAGGCGAGGGCCGGAGGTCAGTTAGGAGGCCCGGTTCCACTCGGGGTAGACTGGCCCTGCGATTAGTTAGCAGTGCGGGAGGGGTGAGGTGGACCTCGGAGGCCTCTGTCCACCCTCCAGCGTGTCTCTGGTTCCCTCTGCAGATGTGGTAAACCTGGACCTCAAGTCCACGCTGAGGGTGCTCTACAACCTCTTCACCAAGTACAAGAACGTGGAGTGACAGGAGCAGCAGGTGACGGTGGCGGGGACAGCTACCGGGCGAGAGACGCGGGGCCCGTCCACGGGCCTGGGCCCTCCCGGGTGACAACCCAGACTCCTGGGCTTCTGGGCTCCGCGGCGCCCATCCCAGCCTGGCCTGTACTTTACCTCTTCAGCATGTGACTCCAGGGACCTTTGCAAATGTACCATTTGAAGCCTCACTTTGGGCTGTTGTCCTTGGTCTGGATCAAACAATGAGAAGCAAAAGCCCAGCCCCCACCCTTGGCCCCGGACGGGCCTGCGGCTCTGTGGGGAGGAGCTGGCGAGCACAGGCGCGCTGGTGTGGTGGCACTGCTGCTGTCACTGCTGCCAGGTGCAAACTCCCCGAGCCTGGGCCTGTCTGTCCCCAGGGCCCCTCGGGATGGGCTGTCTTTGGAAGCAGGGCCTTTTGAGTAGAAGGCTTTTGCGATTTAAAAATACTTCCCTCTCAAGTCCCCCAAGCTTTAGATGTGACGCAAGTTTCATCACCTGTTCCGGTGGCTTTTTGGTCACCCCGTGTTGCGATTGATCATTTGCACAAAAGACCCAGGTGGACCAGTGCCTCTGGCCCACAGGAGCAGTGGGTGCAGGGAGCTGCGTGCCCAGACCCGGCTGTGACGGTGCCCTGGACTCGGCCTGGGGTCCTGCGTGGGAGTGCACACACATGTCCATGCGCTGGGCTTCGTGGCAGAGCCCTGCAGGCCAGGTGGCTTCAGCAGTGGAGAATTCGTGGCCCGAAGCCCTGGGGGCTGCAGGGCTGCTCTCTGCGAGGCCGCTCCTTGGCCGGCTTCTCCCTGGGGTTCCCACTGTCCTTGCCGTGCGCCGTCTGCCCGTGCTAAGAGCCGTGGGTAGGCCTGCACCGCCCCCACCTCCCCGGTGACCTCTCCGCAGACCCAGCTCCGAGTGCAGCCTCGAGCTGGGGACTGGGACCTTGGCCTGTGCCTCCGGAGGCCACAGCAGGGACCTACGAAGTATGGATTACACCACCCAAGTGTAAGGCATCTGCCTCCAGAGTGTCCCGCAAAAAAATATTGTCATTTACACATGGCCAGCTCACTCTGCAGAGACATGGGGGTTCGCCAGCTGCATTTCCTGGGTGGCCCGTGCTCGCTGGTGTCCTGCTCTGCGGCCTGTCCCTGTCCCCACTGCCCCTTAGGCTCAGCATTCGCAGCAGCCATAACCAGAGGGGCCGCACCAGGCTCTCAGACCCCACCTTCCTGCAATAGATCAGAGCTGCCGAATAAGATGTTCGTCTTCAGTTGAATGCCGGCGCGAAGTTTGGAGAAATGGTTTAATATTCCTCCCCTTTCCACCATTGCTAGGCTGGGGATTGGATCCGAATAGCCATTTTTGATGGAGGTGGTTTCCCAGCGGGGGCAAGAAATAATTAAATCAGCATTACGGCGTCTCCTGCGGGACACGTGACATTAAAGAGCCACACTGACGGAATATCCAGGGCTGGAACGTTCTGTGCCGCCTTGGTGACAGCAAGGAACGGTGGCAGCTGGCACCGGTGGGGGGACCCGTGCCCGGGGTGGCGGGGGCCACGAGGGAAGGAGGAGATCAGGATCACCAACTGAATCAAGCAGAAGTCCGGGTGTCCCGGCCGCCCTGCCCCGTGAACACAGTGTGGCCTGGAGCAGAGGCTCTGGGTTCCGGTTCTCTGTGCAGAGGCCGAGTCTTCCCTCGTTCCCGCTGGCTGAGGGAGGAGTCACCTGGACGGGTCTCTGGAACGAGACGCCCTGTCCCCTGTGGGCTTCCCATGCCGGGCATCCTGGGGTCACTCGTGCCCTAGAAGCTGCTTATCTCCGGGCTGCCCTGGGGTGCAAACCCTCCCCCCTTGGTTCTTCGTTCGCGGGAGTTCCAGGGCCTCCTTCCTGCCTGTGCACCCCATTCCTGTGATTTTTAAATTGTCTGCAGCGGGGCCTGGTCCAGAGGAAGCAGGTGATCGCAAGGCCATTGTGTCCACCCCGGGGGGCTGAGCTTGGACAGCCCTGAGACAGACACCCGCGCTCCGTCCTTCCCAGGATGGCCCCGTGGCCTGTCCCCGGCCTCGGAGCTCCGAGCCCTGCCCAGGGTCCCACTCTGTCCTAATTGGTTGCACAAAGAATTGATTTTGTTCTAAAACAGCTGAATCCTCCTGCCCTCTGTGTGTGCCACTGTTGCATTGTCTTTTTAATCATTTGAAGCAACATTTACTTTGGATTTCTGGATATTAAATAAAAGCCGCTGAAACCCGGGCCGTGCCTGGATGGAGCAGCCCAGCTGACAGCAGGGAGCCACATGGAGCGGGCGGCAGCTTGAGCCAGGCGCTTCCATGCCAGGGACGGGGGGCCACATGGCGCGGGCCACAAGCGCTGTTGTTTATTCCAATAAGGGGGCGGTGCAGGGCTGAGGTCTGTCTCTTTTGCCTGCTGCGTTTCTCCTTCGTGCATTGGGCGGGTGTCCTAGGTTGTGCCCTCCTGGTGCCTCGCTGCCCTGTGTGCTGGGGACTTTAATCTAGAACCGGCCATGGGCTGGATAAGGTCACTGCTGCGGGGAGAGGCCCCGCCCTCTCTCTTTGGAAGGGATGGGAGGTCGCAAAGCCTTGCGTGCAGGGCCAATGCATGGGTGACTGCCCTTGACCACTCGGGAAGGGGCTTTGGGTGGCCCGCAGTGGTGGTCTGCCTTGTGCTCTCCGGGGTAGAGGTGCTGGGGAGTGGCTGGGGTGCAGGACTTCTCTCCACAAGCGGTGTCCTGGACATCGTGAACATGCGGGCTCAAAACACAGACAGGAAGAAACTAAACATTGCGAGCCGTATCTGGAAGAACCCAGGCTTCGGACAAAGGCTTGGGTTTGAATCCAGCTTTGTCACTATGGGGCCACTGTTGGTCTAACAAACCCAAGCCCTCCATCTCGGGGCTCCTAGGGGAGATCCACCTCACCCCCAAGTCCACTCTCGGCCACCACTGTGCCCTGCAGGGGAGCAAGACAGTCTCTCGGAGGGTGAGGCCTGGCCTGTCTTTGCAGAGGCCTAGGACCTCAGGCTCCTCCATGCCCCAGTGTCTGTGGAGCCGAGGCTGGGAACCCCACTTGGAAGAGCCAGCTGGGGGCCAGCCTGCCTCAGCGTCGTTCACTGGGTGGCATCTGTCAGTACTGATAAAGGTGAGACACTGTCCTCCGAGATGCCACTGGTGCCATGGTGCACTTTCTGATTGATCTGTTCCCCTGGCATTTGTCCCAGGTCTGGTTTACGTGTGCCTGGGACAAGTGACCAGGGACAGCACTGACCCCTGCCCTGAGCCCTGAGTCTTGGAAGGTGCAGAGGACTCTGGGGTGATCTGCAGTGGCCAGTGCACAGCTGGGCCATGGCTGGACTGGTGTGGGTTCAGCTGCACCCTGAGCAGGTGGCCTGGGGCCATCTGGGCCAAGGAACAGAGCCGAGTGTGTCCCAGGGCCAGGCCTGCCCTGCCCCCTCCTTTGTCTTTTTTGCGGGGGAGTGGTACCAGGAATCGAACTCACAACCTCACACTTGCCAGGCAGGCAGAGGCGTATGCCTGGCTTCTTTGTCTTCACAGAAGTGTTTTGTTCCATTTTTTGGGGCAGACCTCACCAGACCCTCAGGAAGCCCCGCCCTTCCTGCCAATTCAGTCATTGCCTTGCTGGGGTGCTGTGCCTGGGAGGGGTCTCCCTGCACCCATCCTCGGGGGAGCTGTGACCTCACATAGCCACTTGCCCCCTGCTCTGGCAGAATCAGCAGACCCAGAACTTGGACATGGAAGGGACCTTCTGCAGTCATCTCGTCTGACCCTCCCAGGGCAGGAGCTGGCGCACACTCTGCTGACCCCCGGCCACTGCAGGCTGGGGACCCGCTGCCCTTCCTGGAGGACGGCGTCTTGCAGCTAGTATTTTTCCCTAGATTCAGGTCATGAAATTGTGGCTGATGAATATTCTTTTCTGTGCATGATGCTCAGGAGAGGGGCTGTGTTGATTTGCCCTGTATTTTATAATGGTAATTTTGATTACTTAGTTATGATGCACTGAAAATCTAACTCTTCCTTGTAATCAATAAATATTTATGGGGAGAGAATTTTCAGTTTATGGAACAGCCTTTCCTGCAGAAATAAGTGGAAAGCTCAATAAAATATGAGAAATAGATGTCGGAGATATTACATCACAGCTCTGTGCTCCCCAGAAAGAGAGAGATAAGGGAGGGCTGGCCTTGCCTGGAAGAGCCCCTGGACTGCGGTGTCAGGAGGGGAGGCCCGGCCAGTGCCACAGGACCTCACTGATTGGAAGGTGTGTAGAGTCCAAGGTCAAGATCAAAAACAAGCATTAGGAGAACCAAAGTAATCCACAATTCACTGCTTGCCAGGAGATGTTGATTTGTTTGTTTCTAAGCAGGGTCTCACCGTGCAGTCAGGCTGGCCTCGAACTCACCGTGAGCCTTCTGCTTTGGCTTCTTGAGTGCTGGGATCACAGGCATGTGCCACCACACCTGGCCTGCTAGGGGAATTTTAACACTCTCTAAAGGAATGCAACAAACCCAGCATTCAACAACATAAAAATAGAATAAAATAAAGTCCCAGAAGAAGAAGAAAAAGAAGTAACCTATTACCAGGAGAAAAACCAGTCAATAGAAGCAGAGCAGGAAGTGACAGAGATGGTGGCTCCCATGAGCAAGTGACTTGGGTGCTTCAAGAATTCTAATGTCATGAAAGGTTATTCTGCATGGGGGGGCCCTGTGGACACCCAGCTGTCAGATGCAGTCATGCGATCACATGTGACGTGTGGTCCCTGGTTGGATCTTCGAGTCTCACACACATATACACAGACTTAGTGATAAAGACCTTTTTTGAACGCTTAGGGAAATTTGAATATCAACGAAGTATTGCAGAGTACACCAGTGCCAATTTCCCTGGGTACCGTAAAGGAACCATGGTTTGTAGGAGAGAGTCCTAACTTTTAGGAGATACATTTTGAAGTATCTAGAGGTAAAATGAGATACTGCAATATATTTATTTGCTAAATTAAAGAAATTAATTGTGATAAAACATACATGACACACAACTTACCATTTCAGCCCTTTTAAAAATTACAGTTCAGGAGGGTTGAGTGCATTCACATTTACGTACAACCATCCCCCAAGCTCTTTCCCTGACAGCAGGGCCTGGGCTGTAGCTCAGCAGCGTAAGCACCTGACTGGCAAGCACAAGGTCCTGAGTTCGATTTCGAGTGCCAAAAAGAAAACGTATTCTTGAATACAGGAACTCTGTAACTTGCCACTCCCCGCTGTCCTGCCCTGGGATCCCCAGTCCACCTTCTCTCTGTGGATTTGATTATTAATATCCCACAGAAGGAGGATCGTCGTTTTACTAACATGAAGTCCTCAGGGTTCATCAACATGGTAGCAGGTTTCAGAATTCCCTCCCTTTATAGTACGGCAAAATCCCAATGTATGAACATAACAGGTTTTTTATATTCATTCCTGGAAATTATTTCTATTTCTTTGCCGTAAAGGAGGTTGAACCGAGAGCTTCATGCCTGCTAAGCAAGCAGTCTACCTCTGAGTGACATCCCCGGCCCCTGCAAATTATGTTTACATGACTCAGAAAAAGAGCAAAAGAGAAAGCAGAGGCAGTAAAAACAATTTTGGTGGGGGACAGGCACACTTGCAGTGAGATTTGGGGATGCAAATAGAGTTTAAGGGTTTCCTAAATAAAGTCTGGCTTAAAAAACGTTGTGTGGAGACAGACACAGACCTATACATCCTGTAGGTTTGGGTATTAAAAACCAAGAACGTTGCCAGGAAAGTTGGAATTGGAGAGCCAGGCTCCTCTGTATGTGTGTGTACATGGAGCATTCCATGGCTGTGTTCCTGTGTGTGTGATACTCCCGCGGCCACCCAGAAGTTACATGTGCGTGGGTAACAAGCAAGGTTACAATCTGTGCGGTTATTGATGACACACTCACAGATCATACACCTTGCTTGCAACTGCTCATGAACCTGCATATCTGTAACTGCTTTACACAGTGCATCTCCCGCTCCTGGAACCTCAGCGAGGCACCATCTCCCTGTGGACACCCTGAGCCCTCCTGTTGGGGGCTCTGAGTAGCAGCAGGTGCCTGTGGTTTTCCATGGATGGCTGCCATGTGACATGGTCCTTCTGGGACCCACCAAGGGCTCTTCCAGGTTCTAGAACCCCGTACCCAGACTGAGTCACTGCAGCCCTTCTTGCCCAGAGAATCAGGCTTAAAAATCTCCATCCAATATGGTCTGCTTGTTTTCCTGTTGCTCCGGTGGCATTAGGAGGCCATCGTGACCAGGTGGCAACGGTGTCCCCTGGGGGGAACGCTCCGCTCTTGGGTACCGAATCCTCTTCGCTGCCAGAGCCCGAGGTGCCTGCCTCCCGGGGCTGAGCTGAAAGACACTGTCACAGCTCAGCACGCACCTCCCTGCAGGGCCTAGAGACCAGGTGTGACTCAAGACTGCCTGCTTTTCCTTCTTCAGTTAACAGATTCTGGGAATTTCCCATGAGGCCGCAGGTGGGGGTTGAGGGAGAAATGGCATCTTAGGTAATCCACCCATGTCATTAGGGCCTGGTGAGTTGTTAGGGTTGTTACACTAGAAGTTTAGAAGTTTAACCAAGAGACTCAGGAGGGAGCCAGGGTCCTCACTTTGTAAACCTCCTCAGCCTGTGCAAGAGGAGGCAGGGAGATGCTGTGAGTGCTGCACCTGCACTGGGGGACAGGGGGTGGCCTGTGTACAACATCAGGGAGGAGAAGAGGCTCCTTCTCCCCTCTTCTGCTCTGGCTGCTTTTGCTGGCTGCTGCCTTGAAGTGTTGCCCCTGTACCAGGCCACCCTGCCTTGGAGCCAGCTGAGTATGGACTGAAACCTCCACAAACAGTGAACTAAATAAACCTTTCCTTACTTCATTTTGGATGTCAGATGTTTTGTCCCAGCAATGAGAGGAAAATAACTGAGACATGAGTCTAACCCCATGTATACTTTGCACTGACACACTTGGTTTTATAGATGGACAATTCACATGACAGTCAGTGTCTGATGGACAATTCTGTGCCCATGGTCATTTGGGACTGTGTCTTAGTCGGTTTTCTGTTACTGTAACAAAATAGCCAACCCTGGGTAATTTAAAGAGAGTAGAGGTTCACCTGACTCATGGTTCTGGAGACTGGGAGTCCAAGAGTGGGGTGCTAGCATCTTCTGGGTGTCTTGAGGTGCTCCCTACTGCATCACGGCACCGTGGAGGGGATCAGACACAGCAAGCTGGTGAGCCAACCATGGGGCACCACCCTTAGGGTCTTAGTGCACCCCAATTCACTCCTCGAAGCTCCACTTGCTCTGTTAGCAGGTGACTTTGGAGGTTAAATCTCTGGTACGCGCATCTTGTGGGAGGGGGAGTCACACTCAAACCACAGCATGGCCAAGGGTCAAGCCTGTCCCAGGACCCAGTGGGATGACGGAGAGCTCATTCTCAAAAGGAGCAGCCCCCAGGCCTGGACTCTGATTCTCCTGTCTCCACCCAGCCTCCTGGTCTTTCTTGTCTCCTTGCAGCCTCCATGGACCTGCTGGGTCACCAGGGGTCACCAGTGGTTGCAGAAGTCTCCAGCTCCGGGTCCTGCTCTGGGGGGGCAGCCTTGCGGGTTACTCTGCCATGGTCGGGGCATCCCCAGCGAGGTGTGTGCTGCCAGTTTCAAAGGCCACCGAGCACTGTGCCTCCAGCTAATTGTAGACGATGATGCAGCCACTCACACTTCACTTAGCAAGGGGTTGTCCCTATGTGAACAATCACGTAGACCCTGGAAAGCTCACTAGGCAGCTGGCGCCTGGGCTGGTGTCACCACAGGATACCCAAGGCAGGACTTCTCACCGTGTGTAAGCTCATGACACACAGAAAAGGGTTGAATCTGCAGAGCATATTGCATGATGAGTCAGGTTGCTCATGGTTGGCAGTGACCTACCTGGTAACGCCCACCACCAGGGCTGAGGGAGCAGGATCCCAGTTCCCTACTCACCTGCTGCTTCTTGCCCATTGGGTCCTGTTGGCTCGATAACATCCCTGATGTAGATTTAGCAAGGTGCCGTGGAAGGATGATTCAGTCTTTCCAGACTGAGGGTGGGAAGAGGAGGGTCAACGTTGCCAGGTCAATGTTTCCTCTGTAATTTTGATAGAGAAAAAGACATTCGCTAGTGGAGAGCTGCATGCGAGAAGCCTCGGGCTCTGCTGATCTGTTGTGGAGCAAAATCATAGTCGGAGCAGTGCTGCTGTTGGAGTCCCATGGACTGTGTTATGGTTTGTGTCTGGATGCCCCCCTCCAGCCTCATGCAGCCATGGAGGCTGCTGAATCTAGCATTTGTGATTGGTTCGTTGTCTAGCGCTGGGATTGGCAGTGTGAGTGCTGCACCTGCCCAGGGGTGGGGCCGGCATACAGTATAAGGGAGGCAAGGGCAAGGGCTTCTGCCCTCTCGCTCTTGTTGTTTGAGGCCACCATAAATGGTTGCCCCTGTGCCGTGCCACCCTGCCTTGGAGCCAGCTAAGTAGGGACTGAAACCTCCACAAACAGTGAGCTAAATAAACCTTCCCCCCTTCATTTTAGGTGTTGGATATTTTGTCCCATCAACAAGAGAAAAGTAACCAAGACAGACTGGATTCTGTACAGACACAAGATGCAGCCATGCACCTGTTAAGAACGTTTTGCTTTATGCTTTTTACCATCAGTCAGGGATAGAGGGCTGAAGAGACGCCCTCCTGGCCCTTCCTACACGTGCTGCACTCCTGAAGGGGCCCAGCCACTCTGGGGACCCTGCTGACTGGGAGATCTGGGAATGGATCAGGGCTGTGACCAGGTTTTGGGTCGTGATTCTGGTTCAGCTCAGTCCTGCGTTGAACGAAGCTGAGTTTCTTCTAGTTTTCATGCACTTTTCATGCAGAGGGGCTGTCAGCAGTGACCCCTCTGTCTCAGGTGCAGGGGCTCCAGGGTCCATGGTCCACAGCCCCATGGCCCCATGGCCGGAGCGTTCTGTGTCCTGTGGTGACCTCACTCCTACTACACCCACCAGGCCCACTGTATAGTATTATTTATGAAAATGCTGTAAGAATCCCCCCACACGCACTGAGATCGTTCCTTCCCATGGTGACTCTAGTGCTGGTCATGGAACTGGCTTTGGCCAAAGGGACAACTGCAAAAGTGACAGCAGCAAAGAGCTGGAGAGCGCTCGTCCACCCTGGCTCCCCAAGGTGATCACGTGTGCCACTAAACCACACTTCTAGAAGGTGATCAGTTGTGTGGCAGCAGCCGTCAGCTCTGGCCTAACAACCTACTACCTCCAGGTGTGGGAAGGAGGCTGTGATAGATAACCAAACGCCCAGTGGCCACTGATGAGCAAGGGAGATACCACTTACTTGTCCCAGACCTGGAGAACTGCCCAGCCCACTCAAAGTCATATACTGAGTAACACTGTCATGGTTAAGCTGCTAAATTTTGGGACCACTTGTTATACAGCAAAAACTAACTGACACACTTACTTGTCTCAGGTGAATTGGTACCACCTCTTGGCCACTGCCTTTTTTTTTTTTATTGTCTTTTTGTCTTTCTGAGACAGGGTCTCACTACGCAGTTCAGGCTGGCCTTGAGCTCACTTTGTAGCCCAGGCTGGTCTTGAACTCACAGCAATCCTCCTGCCTCGGCCTCCCAAGTGCTGGGATTACAGGAGTACGCCACCACTCCCAGCTTTTGACCACTGCCATTTTGGAATGACCTCAATGCGTTGAAGTCTGCGAGGCAGCCTCTCCTTTCTGGATCACAGAAGACAGTCCCTGCAGTGCTGGCCAGCGTGCGCCACTGTCCTCTCAGCCCCATCTGAGGAGATGGTCATGAAACGCCTCACGCCCAGGGATTGCTGTCATCCCAACCTCTGCAGCAACCAACTACCCAGCCACCCGTGGTTCCTGCCAGCGCCCGAGCCCTGCCTGTCACCAAATGCAGCTCCAGCACCATCCACACCCAGTTCCACCCCTGCCCTGTCCATCCCACACATATTTCCAATGAATTCACTAACATAGATTAGAAAAGCTTTGCATTGTTGAAAGCAGCTAAGTGGGTGCTGCGATGCATGCCTATATCTCAGCTACTCGGCAGGCTTGCAAGTTTAGCTCCGCAGGTTGTGAGGTTAGCTACGCAGGAGGAATGTGAGTTTGGGGCCAGCCTGAGCAATTAGGTGAAACTCTATCAAAATACAAAATAAAACTGTAAAAGGGCTGGGCTGTAGCTTCCCTGGGTCTGATCCTCAGTACTATCAGGGAGAAGAAAGAGAAAGTAGGGGAGGAGAAAGTTATCAGCTTTCTCCTCCCCAGCATGGCTTTCTGCTGTCAGCAGATTAGAGGGTGATGGAAGTGGAGAGGAGGAGCGTCACACCCCCTCCCCGAAAGGTGGACACTTGGGAAGGGTCACTGCCGTTTTCCCAGCACAGCAAAGTTTCCCATCTGAACCGGGACATGGTCCCCTCTGGTACTTGGGGTGCTGAGACTTGAGGAGAGACCTATTCTACTTGCCAGAGCCCCTGTCTTCCCTAAACAAAGCCCCAGCCTCCACGCCTCGGCTAGGTGAGCTGGGGATGTGGTCCCAGTTGCCCCTCCACTCCACGTGGGATTCAATCCTGCATCTGCTTCTCTGCTGCAGAGAGGAGAGCTGCTTCCCTGCAGCGGTGACAGCACCTGGTCCCTGCAGGTGCCTGGGAGTGGGAAGAGACAGGCCTGGGACCGTGCATTCCCTATGTTGAACTTTTTGATGACAAAGAGCAAGGCTCACGCCACAGCCCTCCCACCACCCACACTTACTGTTCTGTGTGAGGCGGCCCCAGCCCAGC
>PVJX010044488.1:0-13143 GCA_004027295.1 Dolichotis patagonum
ATTTCAAGGCCCTCAGTAGACGCCAGGCATTCCCATCTCGGGTAGGCACCCAGTGTTAACTCTGGAGGAGACAAAGCAAAAGAAACAGTTAAGTATGCATGGGTCAAATAATAAAACGAACAAGATTATTATGAATACAGCAAACAAGTTTCCACTAGGAAGAGTTAATAATAGTAGTCTCCCACAAAGAGGGTATAGAAAAACTCTGAGGAATTTTAGAATGCAACATGGTTGGGCCAGGGGTACAGCTCAGTGGCATAAGTGCCTGTCTGGCAAACATGAGGTCGTGAGTTCAATTCCCAGTGGGGGGAAAAAAAAAAGACATCAAATGACAGGTTAATACCATGCTGCATTCTTTTTCTTTTTTTATACCAGAGATCGAACTCATGACCTTGTGTTTGCCAGGCAGGCGCTTGCACCACTGAGCTAAATCCCCGGTCTGGTTGACTTCTTGATAGCCATTCTTCCTGGAATAAGATGGAATCTCATCATTGTTTTGAGTCTCTCAAATGACAGGTTATATTGTATTGGAAACCCTTGAAGTGAGCCCTAGTCTCCTACCAGGTCTTATGGCACATGGTAGAAAGAAAGAAAGAGCAAGAAACAGCCAGGGACACAGCTCAGTGGCATAGTACCTGCCTGGAAAGTGCAAGGCCCTCAGTTTGATTCTTTTTTTTTTTTTTTTTTGGTACCGGGGATCGAACTCACGACCTCATGCTTGCCGGGTAGGCGCTTAAGCCACTGAGCTAAATCCCCGGCCCCTGAGTTTGATTCTTGTTTAAAAAAAAAAAAGAGAGAGAGATGGTAGGGGTCGGAGATTTACTCCTGCCCCTGCCTGGCAAGCTCAAGGTCATGAGTTTGATCCCGGGTACAAAAATAAAAATAAAAATAAAAATAAAAATAAAAAGATGTTACAGCAGAGATCTGGGATTACCAGTTATTCACAAGGAACAAAAGCCATGAGCCAGCCAGAACCTGAGCTGGAGTAGATTATCAGGTGACTCAGAGGGTGGTGGTGGTGGTCTTATTCTGAGAAGGATCCTGGTGTGGAGCATCTTTAGTCTTAGTGGTCTTGGTCTTGGTCTTAGCTGGTGGGAGAGGAAGGTACATCCCTAATGGGATAATGGGAAATCTCAAAAGGATGATACCAAAAATTCCAAACCTCCATTCATCCCCTAGGTAGTATGTAAAACTAGCTACTGTGAGTTTGTGCTCCCCAACAATATTGAACTTTTTTTTATATATTTGCTTGCCACTTCTACTTCTTCATCTGAGAAGTGTGTATTCATCTCAGATACTCATTTTTGTGTTGGGTCTTTAAAAGGGGAGGGCTGGGTTTTGGGGGTTTTTTTTTGTTTTTTTGTTTTTTATTTTTTGAGTTCTTTATATATTCTAGATATTAGACCTTTGAGGAACAGCTGGCAAAAATTTATCCCCACACTGTGGGTTGTCTTTTCACTCTGTTGGGGGTTTCTTTTGCTATGCAGAAGATTTTTTTCTTTTTGTACTGAGGATGGAACTCATGACCACGCGCTTGCCAGGCAGGCGCTTATGCTATTTGAGCTAAATCCCCAGCCCTGTGTGGAAGATTTTAATGAGATCCCAGTTGTTGATTCTTTGTGATAGCCCCTTTATGGTTGGCTTTTCTTCCTGAAGTCTTTGCCTACACCTGTGTCTTTAAGAGTTCTATTTATTCTGTTTCAACAGATTTAGTGTTTCTGTTTTAATATTTAGATTTTTTTCCATTTCAATTTTTTTTCCATTTCAATTTTAGTTTAGTGTATGATGAAAGATATGGATGGATCTAACTTTAATGTTCAATGTGTGCAAAGCCAGTTTTCTAGCACCATTTATTAAAGAGCCTATGTTTTCTTCCAGTGAAGGTGTTTGGCTCCATTGTGAAAGATAAGATTCTTGACTGTGTTTGGAGTTGTTTCTACATCTCCTAGTCTGTTCTATTGATCCTGATGTGGGTTTTTTTTTTTTTTTTTTCAGTAACATACTTTTTTTTTTTTTTTGTACTAGGGCTCAAACTCACAACCTTGCACTTGCCAGGCAGGCACTTTGCTGCTGAGCTAAATTCCTGGCTCCACCATGGTGTTTTTATCACAGTAGTTTTGTAATACAATTTCAAGTCAGGGATTGTGATGCTCTCTACTTTGTCTTTATTACCCAAGACTGCCTTTGCTATTGTAGGTCTCTGGTTCCAAATACATTTCAGGATTGTTTTCTGTAATTCTGTGAGATGTGCTGTTAGAATTTTGATTGGAAATATAATATATGAAATCTGCATAACAATTTAGGATGTGTGGCCATTTTCACTATATTGGTCCCTCCCACCCAAGAGCAAAGCATATCTTTCCATTTTCTGATATCCAACTCAATCTCCTTTTTCAGAGTACTGTAGTTTTCAATGTAAAGGTCTTTTATTTCATTTGTTAGATTGATTCCTAAGTTTTTTGGTTTTGTTTTGTTTTGTTTTGTTTTGTTTTTGGAGACAAGGTCTTATTATGCAGTTCAGGCTTGTCTGGAGTTCACTTTGTAGCCCAGGATGATCTTGAACTAGCAACTATCCTCCTGCCTCAGCCTCCCAAGTGCTGGGATTACAGGCATGCATCACCACATTCAGTTTAGTCTGTTTTTCTTTCTTTCTTTCTTTCTTTCTTTCTTTCCTTCCTTCCTTCCTTCCTTCCTTCCTTCCTTCCTTCCTTCCTTTTTCTTTTTTGAATGCTTTTATGAAAGGTATTGTTTCCCTAATTTCTACCTCAGTGCATTTGTTATTTGTGTAGAGGAATGCTATTGATTTTCCAGTGCTGACTTCGTATTTAACTGTGCTACTGAGTTTGTTTGTTAAATCTAGAAGTCTTTTGGTGGAGTTTTTTGGGTCTTCTATACAGAGTATCATGTCATCTGCAGATGATGATAATTTAACTTCATCATTTCTTGTCCTTTCTTACCTTTATTCCTTTTATTTGTTTCTTTTATCTAATTGCTCTGGCTAACTATTCCAGAACTGTATTGAATAAGGACATTTTTATCTTGTTCCTCATTTTAGAGTGAAAGATTTTAGTTTTTGTCCATTTAACTATGATGTTGGCTATTGGCTATTGGTTTCTCACAGATGTCTTTTATTAGATTTTTTTTTTTTTTTGAGACAGGATCTCGAAGTGTAGTTCAGGATTGTCTTGCACTTACTATGTAGACAGGTGGCCTCAAACTCACAGTGATACTTTTTTTTTTTTTTCACAGTGATACTTTTAATACCAGCACCTCCTGAGTGCTAGAGTTATGGGCATGGCCACCTCTGCTAATTTCTTCCTTAATTTTATCTGCAACCTATTAGTTGTTCGGGAGGGTCCCATTTAATTTTTATGTGCATATGAAGTTCTTGTAGTTTCTTTTACTATCATTTTCCAATTTCATTGCCCTATGGCCTTGTAATATACATTGGATAATTTCAGTTTCTTTGCATTTATTTAAGCATGTTCAGTGTGCTAGTATGTGGTCTATTTTGCAGAATAGCTCATGTACTGCTGAGAAGAAGTATATTTTAAAAGTTGTGAGCTGGAATACTCTGTAGACATCTCCTAAATCCATTTGTTCAAAAGTTTGGTTCTGTTCTGATATTTCATTGTTGATTTTTTTTTTGTCTAGTTGATCTGATTATTTGTAATAGTGGGCTATTGAGGTCCCCCATTACAGTTGTATTAGTGCTGATTTGATTTTTCATGTTCATTAGTATTTGTTTTATATACTTGTGTCCTGGTATTTGGTGCATATATATTTATGATTGTTATCTCTTCCTCTTAGATTGTTCCCTTTACACAGATGTAGTGACTTGCAGAGAGGCGTTAATGGCATTCTTAGAAATAATTTGGTTATGTCCAGGATCATTAAATGTGTGGTTTGTAGGCCACTTAGTTACCTTGTAACAGTGGGCTAAACTAAGAACCACTGAACTTTTTTGTGACACGTTAGTGTAGTCTTGTAGCTTATTCCAGTCATCTCCCTGAAGTCCAGTTACCCACCAAGGAAATTGTGATGTCCTTGATAAGGGGAGCAAGGCGCATTTTCAGCGAGATGGTTGTTGTAATGACTACATATTCCTGTGTCCACACTAGAGAGGAATCACATTCTCCTTAAGTGGTAAAGTAATTAGTAGAAGGGCTAGGAGTAATTTCTTTCTTTTTTCTTTTTCTTTTTGGTTCTGGCAAATGGAACTCAGGACTTCATATTTGCCAGGCAAAACCCCTGCAAGGAGTAACATTTAGCTTACTTATCTGAAGATTTTGTTTCTTTTTGCACAATAATTTTAAGTTTTCTGAGGGTTCATAGGAGTATTTGGATGTTTGCTCACAATGAACCAAAGTTTCTGGTTCCCAGGGCTTGAGTTGGGTGTGGTGTTTTCAGAAGTTCAGGCCTGCTACCTTGACAGCTGATGGAGTCAAGGTGTGTGGTCCTTTCCATGTTGGTCCTAGGGAAAGAGATGATGAGGCAAGAGACTTTACCAGTACTAGATCTCTGGGGTGAGATACTACTGAATTTTCCTTTTCTTTAGGCTGAGCTTCAGTTGGCTGTTGAAGAGTCTGAATTTAGCCAGTGAAGTGACATTTTTTTTTTTTTTTGGTCTTTTTTCAGACAGGGTCTCGCCATGCAGTTCAGCTGACTATGGGCTCACTTTGCAGCCCAGACTGGGCTCGAACTTTCAATGATTCTCCTGCCTCAGCTTCCTGAGAGCTAGGATTATAGGAGTGTGCCACCATGCCCGGCTGAGATGACATCTTTTTGTAAGGCGTCTGTTTCTCTATTGAAGAGAAAAATATTAGTGAGGGCTGGGGATTTAGCTCAGTGGCTTAAGCACCTGCCTTGCAAGTGTGAGGTCGCGAGTTCGATCCCCAGTACCAAAAAAAAAAAGAAAAATATTAGTGAGAAAAGTACATTCACAAAACATTTCAAATGGACTGAGGCCTAGACTTTGAATTTCATACTTTGATATGAACTATAGGTAGTAGTGAGGCCACTATAGATGGATGTCCCGAGTCCTTTTGCAAAGATGTCACTTTAGGGTCTCATTCACTTTTCTGCCTTTCCTGATGATTGTGGGCTCCATGCATAATGAATGTGATAGAGAATGCCCAGTGCCCGAGAAATACTCTGACTGTTGTGTTAAAGGAAGGCCCAGGGGCCGGGGAGATGGCTCAGCACAGTATCCGCCTGCTAAGTGGGAAGTTGTGAGTTCAATCCCTGGGACCAAAAACTTAAAAAAAAAAAAAAAAAAAGGAAGGCCCATTATCATTCTGTAAGCTTTTAGGAAGCCCAAATCTGGGGATGATTTCTGACACCAAAACCTTTACCACCCTGTATACCTTTTCTGCTCTTTAAGGGAAGACCTCAATCCAGTTTGTGAAGGTGTCTACACAGACCAATAAGTACTGAAGTCCCTTACTGATGGCATATGAGTAAAATCAAGGTGCCGATCTTCAGCAGGCTATTTACCATGTCTCTGTGTCCCCACAGGAGCTATTGTCCAGGTAAGAGGAGTGTTCTTTTGGCAGAACTCACATGTCTTAACTATCTGTTGTATTGTCTGAGAAATTCCCTTTCCTATAAATAACTCTGAGGCCATCTGGTGAGTTTTGTCTCTCCCCAAGTGAAAGATTTGATGTAAAGACTTAATAATTCTCCATGAACTAACACCAGAAAGGAACAGTTTATTATTATCTGATTATAACCATCCTAATGGAAGGAACTAACACCCTTGGAGAGTGACCATTCAATTTCTGACTAAGAATATTTGGGCTGAGTATGATCAAGGAACACTTCCCAAATCTGGGAGTCCTGAATGGGGGACCCTTGAGCAGCTTCTTTTGCTGCTGTGTCAGCTGATTGATTACCTTGAGATACACTTGTCAACTGTTTTTTGGGGTCCTTGACAGTGAATAAATGCCACTTTGGAGGGCATATAGACAGATGATAAAAGTTCATCTGTCTCCTTATGATACTTTATGAGAAATTCATTGGCTGTCAGGTAATTCTTTTCTTTCTCCATGGCTACATGGGTATGCAATGCTAGGGAAGAACACTTTGTTTGTTTGTTTTTTGGTGGTACTGGGAATTGAATTCATGACCTCACACTTGCCAGGCAGGCGCTTAGACCACTGAGCTAAATTCCCAGCCCGAGAAGAACACTTTGAATCCATATATATGTGGCTGTTTTTCCTTCAGTGAGTTGTAAAACCCTTGTCAGAGCTATGAGATCTTCTAGGTGAGTGCTAATCCCAGGGGCAAGTGAGGAACATTTAAATGTCTGATGTAGAGTCACTATTGCATACTCTTTCTTTGTTTCTTTCTGGTTTGTTTTTTGGTTTTTTTTTTTTTGTACCGGGGATCAAACTCAGAACCTTACACTTGCCAGGGGAGCACTTGTGCCACTGAGCTATACCCAGCTTGTTTGCTTGCTTGCTTTCTCCTGGTTGTTTTGAGACAGGGTCTCACTACATAATGCAGGCTAGCCTTGGACTCATATCCATAGCCCAGACTGACCTGAAACTCATAGTAATTCTCCTGCCTCAGCCTCCTGAGTACAGAGGTTACAGGTGTTTGCCACTACACCATCATACCCAGTCTTTTTTGCCCCATTTTCCATGAAGGAACTGCCAGCACTGAAGGTCAAATTGGGGTCAGGTGCTAGACGTGGTGACACATGTCTGTAATCCCAGTTGTCTCTGTGACTTTCCCCTGCCATTGCTGTGACAAAGTACCTGATGCCCAGAATTAGGGAAGGAAAGGTTTATTTAGCTCACAGTTTATAGAGGTGTCAGTCCACAATCATCTGGCTCCAAAGCAGGGTGGCATGGTATAGGGGCAACTCTATGGCAATGGTAGATACCAAAAGCAACAAGAGCAAACAGGGAGGAGCAAAGAGAGGTGCAAGCCTCTTTTCCTCTTTTATATTGTATGTAGGTTACCCACCCCAGGATGGGTGCAGCAGTCATGCTGCCGGTCCCAGCACTAGCAAATGAACCAGTTACAAACTCTAGATTCAGCCGCTTTTGAAAGATTAACTGCCTGTGACCACAGGAGGCTTTGGGGGGACATCCGGACAGAAAGCATAACACTACTACTCAGGAGGCTGAGGCAAGAGGATTGCCATGAGTTTGAGATCAACCAAGGCTCAATGAGTCCAAGGCCAATGTGAACTACATAGCAAGACCTTGCGTCAAAAATAAATAAATAAATAAATAAATAAAATTAGGGTCAGGAAAGGGTATGTCTAATAAGTCTTCTTTGGCTGCATGTACATAGAGAGAATTACCGGTTCACAGTCATATCTTTTGGCCTTGATTTCCTCCTTTTCTGATAGAAAGGTGGAGGGTTTAAGGAGGAACACATTTTTATTTGAATGTCTGGTCATTCTAGAAGTAGAGCCTGACAGGCTGTCTGTCAGCAAAAAGAAGAAGCAAAAAGTTTTGCCACACTGTGAGGTGTATAAACAGTGAGATCTTTGCCTAAAGTCAGCTCGGATGCCTCTGCTACCAGGAGAGCCACTGTGGCCACAGCCCTAAGGGACATGGGTCATCTCTTTGCTACAATGTCAGATTTATAACTCAGATATCCTAGAGGCTGTTGAGCAGGTCCCCAGTCCTTGTAAGCACTCTTAAAGCCATCCTGCCAAGAAGTGCTGGAATTACAGGAGTGTACCACCATGCCTGGCTTTTTTGGGTGTGTGTGTGTGTGTGTGTGTGTCTTTTTTTGTTTTTGTTTTTCTTTTTCGGTACTGGGGATCAAACTCACAACCTCAAACTTAGCAGGCAAGCATTTGAACCACTAAGCTAAATCCCCAGCCCAACATACAGATAAAAATGGTGTTCTTTTGGTAGTTTCAGTGCTTGAACATGTAGAAGTGCTTATTTAAACCAGGCATGGTGGCATAGGCCCGTAATCCCAGAACTCGGGATGTGGGGTAGAGGGAGGTAGAGAGAAGAGGATCATTGAGAATTTGAGACCAGCCTGGGCTACCAAGGCCAGCCTGAACTACAGAGTGAGACCCTGTCTCAAAAAAAAAAAAAAAAAAAGACAAAAAAAGAGAAGTACTTATTTACGCTTCTGGAATACAGTTTAGGAATCAGGCTTCCGGACAAAAATATGGGTATCTGCCTTTTAGGCTTCCTTTATAAACTTATAGAGGGGCCATGCAATCTTATCATATCCTACTATCCAAAGGCAACAAAAGCCCAGGAATTTTCTTAGCTGTCTTACAGTCTGGGGCTGTGGGAAGGAAAGTATTGGTTTAATTCTCTCTTCGCCAAGCCCTCAGGTTCCCTTAGATATGACAAGGCCCAGGTATTCTACCTTGCAGTTGCAAAGTTGTACCTTCAACCTAGAAACCTTATAACTTCTGTCTGCTAGAAAATTTGGCAGAGCATGGGTGCCTTAGTTGGAGAGTTCTTCTGAGGGAGCACACGGCAGTATATCATCTACATATTAGAAGACTGTGAGTAGGGAAAATTCAAAACATGCCAAGTTTTGTGAAAGCATTTGCCCAAAAAGATGAAGCCTGTCTGAAGCCTTGAGGAAGCATAGTCCACATCAGTTGAGGAGCCTGGTTGCGAGGATTTTCAAAAGCAAAAAGAAAGTGAGAATCTATGGGAGGAATGCAAAAGAAGGCATCTTTGAAATCTAACACTGAAAACCAGCTGGCATCTTCCAGAGTCTGAGGCGGGAGAGTGTACCTGTTAGGTACCACTGGGAGGATTGGCACTACTGCCTTGTGTATCAGTCTAAGATCCTGTACCAACCTCTGTTCCCCATCGGGTTTTTGAACTCCCAAGATCATAATGTTGCTTGGGCTGTTATAAACTATAAGTAAACCTTATGTTTTTAAGTTATCAATTTTAAGTGATAATCTTCTTTTAATTTCAGACCTTAGAGGCATTGTCCCCAGTGGGTCAAAATAGTAGGATCTTTGAGATGTACTTGTACTGGAGCACCTCTTAATGCTCTGCCTACTCTAGCTTTATTTCCCTTACTTAGGGCTTTATGTCTGTCTCAGGAGGAGGGGGCAGTGTACCTGACCTGTGTGCATATATTTTATAGTATCGCAGACAAGATAAAATATCTCTCCCTAGGAGCACAACTGGACTTTGAGCCATAATTAAAAAAGAATGTGTAAAAAGAAAACTGTCCCTGTTATACCTCAGGGTTGTGAGAAATAACGAGTCACCTCCTCTCCAGTGACTCCTTTCACTGAGGTAACTGGCTGCAAGGAAGGCCACGGCTGAAAAGAACTGAGAGACATGCACCAGCATCCAGCAATAGGCTGGTTTCTTTTCCCTCCATGGAGATGACAGTCCAGCCTGAGGGAGAAGGCAGAGAATGCCTGGGGCCTTCAGTCTTGCTGGATCAGCTGGTAAGATGGGCCTGAGCTCTGGGGCCTCCGTCTCAGAAGGCAGTCTGACTCCTGGTGGTCATGTGGCAGTCAGGGCATGGCTCAGGTGGCTGTTATTCCAGTCTCTTGTAAGGTATCCTGGCTTTCCACAATGGTAGCAGGTGAGTTTAGTAGTAAAACTCTTCTTGGATCCCCAGGAATTTGACTTAGGACCTGTTATTTATTTTGGTACCAGGGATCGAACTCACCACCTTGCACTTGCCAGGCAGGTGCTTATGCCTCTGAGCTAAATCCCTGGCCTGAGGGCCTATTTCTTTTAAGGTTACAACCAAGGCAGCTGCTTTGTCTTGGTTTCTGTTTTCCTCCCTGGGCCTCCTCCTAGTCTTGATTATAAAATGCTGAGGAGGCCATTCTCACTAAAGTGTCAAGTGAGCTATCTGGAGCAAAAGCCATCTCTTGTAGCTTTTTCCTAATACCTGAGGCTGACTGGGAAATAAACTTGTCTTTAAGAATAATCTGTTCTTAAAAAAAAATTAAATTAAATTAAAAAAAAAAGAATAATCTGTTCCTGTAGTGAATCAGGAGCAAGGGAGGTGTATGTTTTATTAATGCCTCTTGTAAACAATGTAAGAAGGTAGAGGGGTTCTCCTCCTCCTCCTTCTTTTTCTTCTTTTTGTACCAGGATTGAACTCAGGCCCTTGCACTTGCCAGGCAGGCACTATGCTCCTGAGCTATATCCCCAGCCCTTATCCTGGTGAATAGTTGATAATGTAAAATAATTGAAGTGCTTAGTTCTCATCCTCCTTAGACCTTCAAAAATACATATCTGAGGACCAGGCATGGTGGCACAAACCTGTAATTCTAGCACTCAGGAGACTTGAGGCAAGAGGATTCCTGCGTGTTCAAGGGCAGCATGGGTACAAAGTGAGTTCAAGCCCAGCCTGCACTGTGTGGTAAGACCCTGTCTCAAAAAGATAAAAATAAATAAAATGGTTGAAGGTGTCTCCTATTCCAATCTCCTGGCTGGAAGACCAGTAGAGACCTTGGGTAGGGATTGCATGGAGTCAAGGTGAACCAGCTGTTTCCCTCACTGCTCTCTTTTGACCTTCTAAAATTAACAATATGTTGTTCATCCTCAAATGTAATAGCAGCTAGTAATGTTTCTTTTTTTTTTTTCTTTTTTTGGTACCGGGGATCGAACTCATGACCTCATGCTTGCCAGGCAGGCGCTTAAGCCACTGAGCTAAATCCCCAGCCCAGCTAGTAATGTTTCTAGTCTGTCATTAGAAGTCAATAATTGATTTAAGAGTAACATTACATCCATCTGGGTATGGTGGCATACACGCCTGTAATCCCAGCACTCAGGAGGGCTGAGGCAGGAGGACTGCTGCAAGTTTGAGACCAGCCTGGGCTGTAGAGTGAGACACTGTCTCAAAATGACAAAGAAGAAGAAAAAAAAGTAACATTACATCTTTCCGGTCTAGATCATAAGTGTGAATAAGTCCTCACTGTACTTATCAGATCATCTGAAAACCTTCCTAGATCTTGTTGATCCATTTTAGGTCACTGAGAGAAAAGGACACATGAACGTGGGCAGCTTCATGTTTGCTATTTACTTCCTGTAAGAGGTCCTGCCCTTGAGGAGTCTGAACAAAATCATCAGAGGATGTATAAAGCCTTGTAGAGGCTTCAATTATGGCTGGCCTAGACGTCCCAGCCTTAGGACTTAAAGTCAAATGGGGAAGGCCTTAGACTCAGCAATAGTGAACGCGAGACCCTGATGAAGATTCTCTGGGAAAAGTTTTCCCCAGGTTCAAAATGGTAGACAAAGTTTCAGTTAATGTCCTCTTGGAAATGCTGTCCTCCAGGCACAAAGGGTGACGAAAAGGTCCGTGATGGTGGCTTCCTTGGGGGCCACAGGTGTTAGGTTTTCCTGTGGTTTACATTTGTATTTTGAAAACAAATAAGGATTATTTCTCAGTGCAAAAAAATAATCTGAACATAAGATAATTCTGAAATTAAAAAAATTAAAAAATAAAACCCCCCAAAAAAGATAATTCTGATTACCTCCCCTCTGTCTTACAGTACAATTCTAGTTGTGAAATAGTATCATAATCAGTACTTCTCTCTGCATTCCATTTTGGCTCTAGGAGATAGGTAGGTCTTATGTGGGTGCAGAAAAATATTAAACTAATTTTTTTCAATATGTGAGGGTCGAGCATTTTTCAGTGTTCAAGAATATATTTTAATAACAACAACAACAGCAAAGAATACATGCTAGCCAGGTGTGGTAGTGCATGTCTGTTATCCTGCACTTGGGAGGCTGAGGCAGGAAGGTCGCTGCAAGTTCAAGGCCAGCGTGTGCCACATGTTTAAGGCCAGCCTAAACTACATAATGAGACACTGTCTACACACACACACACACACACACACGCACACACACACAAAATACACATTTCAGAGGAGTAGGACATTGAGTTGCCCATCGGAAATTTAAGAGAAAGAATTGGCATCCCTATAGTTTCTACTTGATTTCTATATCCTTAAGGTACCCCCCCCAAATGACCGACTCCACAGCAGGCAGCTGCTATTTGGAGAGGGACCAGAAGACAGGTTAGGTTGGACTAGCTATCTTTTACCATTCTTCCCTGGACCATATCTTCCCTGGAAATTTATCCTCCTCATTCCAGCATTTCCAAAAGCACAGGCTACAATTGGTAACAGTCATGTTCAAACAAGAAAGCATTGCTAGCAAAACCAATATTCAAGAGGCCTAAACCACTGACTTCCAGTTCTTTGAAAGGGAGTGCGAAAATATCAAAGGCCAAATTGAAAGTGATTGGAACATCTCCCAGCCTGCAAAAGTGATCACCTGTAGAGATGACAGATAGATAGAGAGATAGAATCAGTTATTTACCTAATCACCTAGGCAACCTTCCTTTTTAGTTTTAGTCAAAATGTATTGTAAAATTTCTGTGTCTCTGAAATTCACAGGTTAAACTTAACCCATCATGTAGCAACCACAATTTACATGTTAGTAAAGACATATTTATCCTTTTTTTTTTTTTTTTTTGGTACTGAGGATTGAACTCATGACCTCATGCTTGCCAGACAGGCACTTGTGCCACTGAGCTAAATCCCCAGCACTCTATTTATCATTTTTGAACATGCACATGACAGAAGATAAAGGCTGAGTAAAACCTTGTTATACTTAGCTAGCACATGCATGACACAAGTGTAAACCTTTTTTTTTTGGTAGCTGTTTCTCCTCTGCAAAGGTAAAACAATTATTGATCTCCTGCAAGGGGAGGGGAGATCTAACCTCAAGGTAGTTTTAAAATTAATTCCAAGTGGGTTGAATAAAACTTAGGGGAAGTTTCTAACTTACTAGGAGAGAGAAAAGTCCAAACCTATAGCTCAACTCTTATAAATAAATGGAGATTTTTTTGGTCACCAGTCAGGTTGTCAGGACCCAGCGTCCATTCAGGAACATCTGGGAATCTGCCAGAGAATCACCCTGGCCATGAGCCCTCAGTTGTCCTCCTAGCTTTCACTGGTTCTATGAAACCAGAGATTTCTCTCTGGAAAGAGATTCAGCTGCCTGTCTGGTCAATACTCCATCAAATCAAATGAGGGTTGAGCAAAAAGGTGCTGGGGAACCTGTCCTCTACTTTAAGGGTAGCAGCTGCTCCAAGACCAATTAACCACTTGATAGACTAACCAATGATTGGTAGAGTTCTTTTTTTTTTTTTTTG
>PVJX010044489.1:0-13170 GCA_004027295.1 Dolichotis patagonum
TTGCCAGTCCCCCCCACCCTGCTGAGTGCAGGTTCTGGGTTGTGGTGTGGGTGCACTGAGGACCCACAGAGTTGTGCAGTGGGAGGCAGGGTCCCAGGTGCTTGCCAGCCGACATCCTGTCTCATGTCTGACCCCAGGACCGGGCACATGCTCACCCACCAGAAGACCAAGCCCTTCGTGTGCATTGAACAGGGCTGCAGCAAGAGCTACTGCGACTACCGCTCACTGCGCCGGCACTATGAGGTGCAGCACGGCCTGTGCATCCTGAAGGAGGCCCCCCAAGAAGAGGATGCCTGTGGGGACTCCCTCTATGCCCCTGACACAGCTGGCCAGCCCCTGCCCAGCGGCCTACGGCCCCTGGGGCCCCCAGAAGCCAGGTCCCCTGGTTCTGTCCTGCCTAACCGAGACCTCCTGCGCTGTATCGTGAGCAGCCTTGTCCACCAGAAGATCTCTTCACCTGGCCCTGCCACGGTGGGGCCTGCAGATGGCGAAGGGAGGAGTGCGGCCTGTCCCTGCACCACCTCGCCAGGGCCCTCCTCCTGTATTCCAGGAGCCCTGGGCACAGAGGCTCCTGAAGAGCCTAGGCCCCCTCAGCAGGAGCCGACTGCCGATGCGTTTACAGCTATTACTTCAGGGACAGCCGAGAACAGTGGCCCTGATCCTCCGGAGTCTGAGCCCCCACTTCTCCAGCTCCCCTCCTCCCTGGAGGACTGGCCCGAGGGTGGCTCCCTGCCCACCTCCCTGCCTCCCTTCCGGGGTCAGAAGGTCCCTGTCAGTTCACAGCCATCCAGCCATAGCTTCCAGTGGCTCCAGAACCTGCCCAGCTGCCCCAAGAGCAAAGGCAACAATGTGTTCGTGGTCCACAAGCCCCCTGGGGAGGGCTCTGAGTCCAGTCCGGGGCCCAGCGGCACCTCCACTCCAGGGGAGCCCTTGCCCAGTGCGGGTGGCAGTCAGGACACACTGCCCTTCCTGCCCACACACCCGAAGGCATCCAGTGAGGCCTCGGGCAACCCCAGGCCTGATAGTGGGGACGAGGACAGCTGGGCTTCCAAGAAGAGTGAGTCCTTCCCGTCAGAGGCCGCGCCTCTCTTCCGCCAGCTGTTCCTGAAGTCGCAGGACTCCCTGGTGAGCCACGAGCAGATGCAGGTGTTCCAGATGATCACCAAGTCCCAGCGGCTCTTCTCCCACACCCAGGTCACAGCCGCTGCCTCCTCGCAGCCCTCAGGGCCCGAGGGCAAACCGACTGCCCTGAAGTCCCTGCAGGGGCCCTGGCCACAGCAGCCCCGAACCCTGGCACCCGCTGTGGACTCTCTGCAGGTGGGCCCCAGAAACACAGAGCCAGAGGGCTCCCCAGCCCGCAGGAGAAAACCTACACCCACGGTACCCAGAGAGGCCTCCCCCAATGGCACCCGGCGAGGCGCAAAGGGAGCCCTGAAAGTGACCTCCACACCACCCTTGCTCAGCACGTCGTCTCCGGACCCGGCCCAGAACCCAGAGGTCTCTTCTCTGGCCAAGCAGCTACGATCTTCCAAAGGGACCTTGGACCTAGGGAACATCTTTCCCACAACAGGCCCAAGGCAGGGCCAGGCAGGCAGTGATGAGCTGCCTAGCACTCAGCTGTCCGAGAACGACACAGCCTCGGGGGCCACGAGAAGCGAGAAGGGTCCCGCATGCACCCGAGGTGGAGGTTACAGGCTCTTCTCGGGCCACGCCAGAGCCCCGCGGTTTTCTGGCTTCCGGAAGGAGAAGATGAAGATGGACGTGTGCTGTGCAGCTTCTCCGAGCCAGGTGGCCATGGCTTCCTTCTCATCACCTGGACCCGCTGCAGATCCTGCCTGGGATGCAAAGGCCAAGCTGACCATCCTCAGCAGGATCCAGGTACCCGCGCCAGAGTGTCCTCGGGTGTTTACTGCAGCATTTGTTAGCAGTGCAAGGAAATTAGATCCAGGGAGCCTGTGGCCCCTTCTACTCACGAACCAAAACCAAAACCAAACAAACCAGGATGAGCACAGTACAGAGTTGTCCAAAGCACTTTGTATCATTTTGTTATTTCACTGAACTTTTTTTGCTTGCTTTGCTTCCCCTTCCCTTCTGGAGTTGCCACCTTGGTTTTCCAGAGGATCTCCCGTATGTATTTCCTTTTTTTTTTTTGGGTACCGGGGATCAAACTCATGACTGCACACTTGCAAGGCAGGTGCTTATGCCACTGAGCTAAATCCCCAGCCCCTGTATTGCCACATGGAATGGCCATAACTTTTCTGAGCACCGTGAGTGGGCGCACTGCAGGCTGCACGGCACCGGATGTGAGCCTCGTTCCTCTGTGCATGGTGCCCAGGAGGTCCTGGTCCAGAGCCGCTTCTCTTAGCAACAACAGCATCCTTCCCGTCACGACCCCTACCCCCTTTACAGCTTTATCATCCCAACATCATATAAGTCACCTTTCTTTCTTTCATTTTTTTAAAATTTAATTTTGTTTGTTTTTTTGAGACAGGGACTTACTATGTACCTCAGGCTGGCCTTAAGCCCATTGTGTAACCTAGGCTGGCCTCAAACTCATGTGATCCTCCTGCCTCAGCCTCCCAGGTGCTGGGATTATAGGCCTGCACCACCACACCTGGCTTAATTCATTTTATTTTATTTTATTTTATTTTATTTTTGTAAAGTCACTTCCTTTCTTTTTTTTTTTGGTACCTTGTACTTGTCAGGCAAGCACTTGTGCTGCTGAGCTATATCCCCAGTCCTAATTCACCATTTTAAAGAGAGATACTGAGTAGCTTTTAGTGTGTTCCTAAGGTTTCACAGTCATTACCAGTATTTATCAGAACAAACTGCTCTCCCCTGAGAGAAGCACTGCCCTCTTTGTCACCCCTAATCTTTGCCCCTGTAGACTTGTCTACTTAGGACATTTTGCATCAATGGAATTGCACATTGCAGGCCTTCTGAGACTGACTCTTTCACTAAGTAGGGGTCTGGGACTCAGTTTTTTTTTTTTTTTTTTTTTTTTTGTTTGTTTGTTTGGGTTTTTTTGGTACTGGGGATCAAACTCATGACCTCACACTTGTCAGGCAGGTGCTTATGCTGCTGAGCTAAATCCCCAGCCCTGGGCCTCAGCTTTTCACAGCCTAGCAAGATTCCATTAGATAGAAAGACAGGATTGTATTTCACTGCTCACTAGCAGCTCTTTTCCACCTTTTAGCTTTTGTAAACAGGCTGTGGTGGACATTTGTGCACACCCTTTTGTGCAGATACGTGTTCTCATTTCTCTTGGGTGGACACCTTGGAGTGGATGTGCCACAGCAAACGTTCGAGGAAGCACCAGACTGTGCTCCAAAGCAGCTACACTGTGCCCCCCTGCCTCCCCACAGTGTACGGGGTACCTAGTTTCTCTACATCCTAGCCAGCACTTGTTACTGTCCTTTTTATGATGACTGAGGTCACACAAATGGGTGTGAAGTTGTATCCACTTCCCTGATGGCTGATGTTGAGCACCCTTGTCTGTGCTTTTTCTTGGCTTGCTTGCTTGCTTGCTTGCTTGCTTGCTTGCTTGCTTGCTTGCTTGCTTGCTTGCTTTTTGTTTTTTTGAGACAGGGTCTCAAACAGTTCAGGCCGGCCTTAAGCTCACTTTGTAGCCCAGGGTGGTCTTGAACTCACAACAGTCCTCCTGCCTCAGCCTCTCAAATACTGGGATTACAGGATTGTGCCACCACGCCTGGTTTTCTGGCCGTTTCTGAGCAATATTCATCCAGATGCTTTGCCCTAAGACTGAGTTAAGACTGTGCTATTACTGAGTGGTAAGAGTTTTGTATATATTCTGGATGCAGGCCCTTATTAGACAAATGCCATGCAAATATTCTGTCCTGTTTTTGGCTGTCTTTCCATTTTATTTGTGATATTGTTTAAAGAGCAAAAGTTTTCAATCTGAGTGAAGTCCAGGTTGTGTGTTTGCTTTGGTGCGTCCCTAAGAAAGCATTGTCTGATCTCAGTCATGAAGACTGACTCTGATGCTGTCTTCTAAGGGCCTCGTATCTGGACTGGGCCCTGTCTCCTCCTTCCTGCTGTGCTGCTCATAAGCATTTTCCTCACCAGGGTGGAAACATCTACCGGCTGCCCCACCCCGTGAAGGAAGAGAATGTGGCAGGTGGCTGGTAAGTTAAGAAGACCCCTGCCCTGCCTGGCACTGCCCACAGGAATCCTCTGTGGCTTCATGTGCTGTCAGGGGTGAGCGAGCTGGACATCTTGTCCTGAGGACAATGCTTGCGCCCCTGGAGAATGTGGGTATGGCTTCTGTGGGGGTGCTTGGTGAATTGGAGCTGAAAACAAATAATCAGTGGCCACAGAAAGAGCCCCATTCTCCTGGTCTTCTGTCCTGCCTTGTCTCCTGCAGTAACCAGCAAAGCGGGAGTCCCACAGACTGGACAGAGCCCAGGAGCACGTTCATCTGCAAGAACTGCAGCCAGATGTTTTATACCGAAAAAGGCCTGAGCAGCCACATGTGTTTCCACAGTGACCAGTGGCCGTCACCTTGGAATCAGGAGCAGCAGGTGTAGTGGCTTCTGCGGTGGCAGGGTTTGGCGGGCTTTAGGAGGCAACGATGGTGTTGCCCATCTCAGGTTGAAGATGGACCCTGGAGGAAGTGTGAGTGTGGCCCGGTGGCAGGGTGGATCTGGTCTCTGAGACAGGCTACGGTGGTAGGATAGCAGAGGTCTGAATTCTGGTCCTCACCCCACCTCACTGCCAGGAAGTCTGCCACCATCTTTCTAGCTGTCCTCAGAGCAGCTCTTCTGTCCTCTGGCTTCTGCAGCCCTAAGAGTCCTAAAGAGCTCTTGAAGGGCCACTGTCTCAGGTGTTTGCCCTACATTCTTGCAAGTCACCAAGACAGTCTCTGGGGCCAGACAGGGGCAAGCAGAGCTCCTGAGAAGCCAAGAAGCTCTTGGAGCATGCAGCCACAGCTCCTCTGGGGATCCCCAGGTCCACGCCCGTGGCTCTGGCTCCCTGCCCCCCAGGGAGTGTGGCCAAGGTAGGTGCTTTTCCCACCTGTTGTTGGAGCCGTGGGAAAAGTCAAGCGTTCCAGGGAATCCAACTCTACAAGTGCTTAGATTACAGCTTCAGTCATCCAACATTCATGGATCCCTCTGGGTCAGCAGTACTGTTAGGCAGCGCAGGGGACACAGTGATGACCATGACAGCCAGGCTCTGCTTCCCTGGGGCTCCCAGTCCAGTGGAGGAGACAGACCCCAGCCCAGGACAGTGATGGCCCAGAGTTTGCAGGGCTATGGCGGGATGCTGAAGGACCAGCCCGCTGGGGTCAGGCAGGGCTTCCCCAAGGAGGGGCTGTCGCAGCTGAGACCCACAGGAGAAAGGCTGCAGGGAAGGGAGGGCCCTGGAGGTGAGGGAGGGCACTGAGTGGGAGCCGCGGGTCTCGAGGGGCTTGTCTGTTTAGTCCTCCCTGGGGGGGCCCCTTGGAGAAGCCTGTGTTGGACTTGGGAATGGGGTGCCTGGTCCAGGAGGCTGAAAGCCTCATCAGCACCCCATAATCTGAGTGCACTCATGCTCACCGCTTGCCTGGTGCCCTGTCTCCACACCATCCTCTGAGCCACCGCAGTGGCCTGTATAGCTCCTGGCTCCAGGCTGGAGGTGGCACTGGCTGTCGGCTTGGCTTTGGCCTGGGCCTGGTTGGGCAGTGCCTCTGTGGTCCTGCTCAGCCTCCTGTGCCCAGGGTTCAAGTGTGGCCTGCTGGTCGCACATGAGCTGATTCCCTGTCTATGGCCAGTTTTCCTTTACCCTGCTTGCGCTGCCCTGAAGACAGTGTGGCTGCGGTGACCTTGGGTGACCTGTGTGGTTCTGAATGCTTTTCTTCTCCAGGGACAGGAGAAGGATGGGGAAGAGAGAGACGACAAGGACAGCAGCCTACACAGGAAACGGAAGAAGCGCCCCCAGTCCAGGGCCCTGTTCCTCCCTCCTCTACCCTCTGCCTTTGGGGACCCTGGCTCTGGAGGGGGCCACCAGAGCTGCCTGCGCTCTCCCGTGCTCCTGGTGGACCACCTCCTGAAGGGCTTGTTTCAGTGCTCCCCCTACACGCCACCGCCCATGCTCAGCCCCATCCGGGAGGGCTCCGGGCTCTACTTCAACACGCTCTGCTCCAGGTCCCAGGCTGGGCCCCACCAGCTCATCAGCTCCGTGCCGGGTGAGTGAGGCCCAGTGCTTGCTCCTTGCTGCAGACCCATGCCGCCCCTCGCAGCAGCTGGTCCAGTGACACACAGGCCTCAGGAACACCTGGCCTGGAGGTCTCAGTGCTGCTGACAGTACCCAGGACTGTGCCGGGACGAGCACCTTCTGGGTACTTAGAGTTTTACTGCCAGAAAGAATGCGGAAACCACTTAGCCTGACCACCCTCTGCCTGCCCCTCTGGGTCACGTCTCTGACAGCTGTATTGAGATGCAGCCCACAGAGCATGCAAACCCTTCATTTCAGGTGTGTAGTGCTTCTGAGGACAATCACAGGCCGCGCGCCCACACACAGTCTGACTAGAGCTTCTGCTTCCTCCCCAGGAGAAGCCTGTGCCCACCGCGGGCCATCCCCTCCTCCCCACTCCCACCCTGTGGTCCCATGCCCTGGCAGATGCACGTCTGTGTCCTGTCTTTATGGACTTGCCTATTGTGATATTTCATATAAATGAAATTATACAGTAGATGGCCTTTTGTGCCTAGTTTACTCTTCTTAGTGTAGTGCTTTCAGGTCTATCCATATCATAGCCTGCATCAGTGTTTTGTTCCTTTTTATGGCTGGATAATATTCCATCAGGTGGGTACACCACACCTTATTTATTTATCAGCTGATGTTTTTTTTTTTTGTACCCGGGATCAAACTCAGAACCTTGCACTTGCCAGGCAGGTGCTTATGCCATTGAGCTAAATCCCCGGCAGTTGATGGGCATTTGAGTTTCCACATTTTAAGCATTATAAGGAGTGCTGCCATGAACAACTGTATACAACTTTATATGTGAATGGATGTTCCCACTTCTCTTGAGTAGATACCTAGGGTGAAATGCTGGGTCCTGAGCTAACTCTGTTTAGCCATTTAAGGAGCTGCCAAACTTTCCCAAAATTTTTGCACCATTTTGGGTTCCCACTGGCAGTGTGCAAGAGTTCTAATATCTTTCATCCTTGCAAACACTCGTTACTGTCTGTGTTTCTATTGTAACCATCTCTGTGGGTGTAAAGTGGTATCTGAGTATGGTTTTGGTTTCATTCCCCTGCTGGCCGATGACACTGAGCACCATTCTGTGCTCTTCTTGGCTGTATATTTTTTTTACATAAATCCATGAAGCTGGATTTTTGTCTTTTGTCATCTTTGCTTCGGTGTTTCGTGTGAAATGTTGCCTGACTCAAGGTCATATGAAAAGTGTTACTCCCGTTTTCTCCTAAGAGATTTATTTATTCATTTATTTATTTATTTTTGGTACAAGGGATCAAACTCATGACTTTACACCAACCACACAGGTGCTTACACCTCTGAGCTAAACTCCCAGCCCGAGTTTTATAATTTAGGCTCTTACATTTATTTATTTATTGGGAAGGTACTGGGGATCGAACTCACAACCTTGTACTTGCCAACAGAAAGGCATTTGTGCCACTGAACTGTATCCCCCAGCCCTTGACTCTTACATTTAGATCAGATAATTTGGTCTGGGGATTTAGCTCAGTGGTATAAGCGCCTGCCTGGTATATCAGTTAATTTGTATATAGTGTGTGAGGTCCAGGTTCAGGTTCATTATTTTTCATGTGGGTATCCAATTTTGTTAAGCACCATTTGTTAAAAAGACCATTCCCATTGAACTGTCTTGGCACCTTTGTTGAAAATCAGTACACAAGGGTTTTTTGTTTCGTTGGTTTTTTGTTTTTGATCTCTGTCTTTTTGATTTGTATATTTATCCTTATACCAGAACCACACTGTTTTGATCATTGTAGCTTTGTGCTAAGTTTTCAAATAGGAAATGTGAGTTTTCCAACCTTATCCTTCTTTTTTTAAGATTTTTTTTTAGCTGTTCTAGTCTCTTGTGTTCCCATAGAATTTTAGGATCCACAATGGTTTTGATAGCTATTGTGTTTAATGTGCTTATCAATTGAGATTATTGCCATCCTAAACAATTTTAAGTCTTTCTATCCATGAACATGGGATGTCTTAATTTATTTAGATCTTGTTTCATTTATTTCCATGTTAGTACTTTTCAGTGTGTGTTTTAAACCTCTTTTGTTATAGTTATACTTAAATATTTTATTCTTTTTTGACTATTGTAAATGGAATTATTCCCTTAGTTTCATTTTTAGAATGTTTTTTGTCATTGTTTTCCTCTGCTCTTTTGAGACAAGGTGTCATTGTACAGTTTAGAATGATCTTGAGCTCGTTATGTAGCCCAGACTGGCCTTGAATTTTAGGTGATCCTCCTGCCTCAGCCTTCTGAGTGCTGGGTTATGGGCATGTGCCACAATGCCCAGCCTAGAATGTTTATTACTGGTGTGTAATGAACTCATTTAGTAGTTGTAGTAATTTTTTAAATTAATTCCTTATGATTTTCTTTTTTGTTGTTGTTGGGGTTTGTTTGTTTGTTTGTTTGTTTTTGTCTTTTGAGATAGAGCCTAGCTATGCAGTTCAGTCTGGCCTCGAACTCATAGTGTTCTTCCTGCCTCAGCTTTCCAAGTGCTGGGATTCACTACCATGCTTGGATGGATTTTCTATATACTAAATCATATCATCAGCAAATAGAGATAGAAGATGCATGTATCCATTTGAGGAAATTCCCTCTGCTCCTGAAATTCCCTCTGTTTTTTTTTAAAATCATGAAAAAAAAAGTATTGGATTCTTTGTCAAAATTTTTTCTGCATTTATTGAGGCAATTGTGTAGTTTTTATTTTTTATTGAATTGATATACCATATTATATTAATTGATTTATGTTAAATCAATCAATTTTATGTTGTGTCCCTAGGGTAAGTCCCATTTCGTCATGAGGTATTATACTTTTGCATATTATTAGAATTGATTTGCTAGTATTTTGGAGGGGTTAGATCTGTATTCATAAAAGGATTTGGTCTCCAGCTGTTTTGTGATATCCTTGGTTTGATAGAAGGGTAGTACTGGCTTCATAGAGTGAGTTTGAAGTATTCCCTCCTGTTTTGCAGAGGACTGGGTTAATTCCTTAACTGTGGGTTAGGGCTCATGGTGAAGCTTGTCTGGGCTGGGATTTTTGTGTTAGGAGGCAGGAGTGTGAGAAGTTTTAATAATTACTAATTTAATATGTTTGTGTGGTTTTATTCAGTTTTTGTATTTCTTTTTGAGTCAGTTTAAGTGTTTTGTGCCTTTCTAGAAATTTCTTCATTTTATCTAGATTATCTTATCTGTTGGTATACATGTTCATCATACTGTATTCTCTTTTGATCATCTTATTTTTTAAAAACATTATGTAGTTTGGGCCAGGGATTTAACTCAGTGGCAGAAGCACCTGCCTGGAAAGCTTGAGGTTTCAATCTCTAGTTACCCCCCCCCAAAAAAAAGACATTATGTAGTTCACACTGGCTTTAATCTGTATAGCCCAGGCTGGTCTTGATATCACAGGGATCCTCCTGTCTCAGCCTCTCCTCCCCCATTATAGGGTTATAGGTGTGTAGCACCGTGCCTGGCATCATTGTATTTGTTATAATTCTTTTATTTCTGCTAGATTGGTAGTGATACCACCCTTTCATTTCACCACCTCTCACTTTCCTCCCTCTCCTTCTTATCTTTCTCTTCTTCCTTTCTCCCCTCTTCCTCCTTTCCCTCCTTCTTGTTCTTCTATAGCCCTCTGCAGAAATTTTGTCAATTTTATTGGACCTTTACATTTTTCTGGTTCCATTGATTTTTCTTTTTAGTCTCTATTTAATTGATTTCTTCCTCTTTTTTATTACATCTTTTTCTTATTCTTTCTCATATTTTCTGGTTTCTTGAGATGAAAGTGTAGGTTATCGATTTAAGAATTGCCTTTTTTTTTCAGTCTAGGCTGGCCTCATAGCAGTCCTCCTGCCTTAGCCTCTTGGGAGCTGGGCTTACAGGCATGCACCACCACGCCCAGCTAAGATTTCCTTCTTTTTAAGTGTAGACACAGTTTAAATCTCCCTTCGCCACATTTCTTAATTCTAATATGTTGTATCCTTGTTCTTTTTAACATTTTCTAATTTCTCTTATGATTTGGCACATCCATTACTATAGTATTTAATTTCTACATATTTTTCTCTATTGATGTCTAATTTAATTCTAACATGGTCAGAGAATATCCTGTGTTTGACTTGAGTCCTCTCAGATGTGTTGCTGCGTGCTTTCTGGTCCAGGGTGTGTTCTGTCCTAGAGAAGGTCACCTGCACCCTCGGCAGGTGTGTGCACCCTCCTGAAGTGCTTGTGTCCTACAGGGGTCGGCTAGGGCTTCTTGGTGTAAGTGTTGCGCAAATCTTGTCTTTCTCAATTCATCTTCTCCCTAGCTGTCCTATCCATTATTAGTATTATATTTTCAATTGCTAACTATTCTTTTTGAAATTTTTTTCCAGTGCTGGGACTTGAACCCAGAGTCTTGCTCTTGCTAGGTGAACTCTTTACCACTGAGCTATATTGCCAGCCCTTGAATTCCTTATTTGGTTCTGCAATTCTGCAAGATTTTGATTCATATATTTTTGGGTTCTGTTCATAGGTGTATATAATTTTCAGGTCTTCTTGATGGCTTATTATGACAAAATCTCTCTCTCTAGCAATATTTTTTGTTTTACAATCTAATTTGTCTCATATTAGTATAGCACTCCATCTCTTTTATAGTTGTTCCTTGCATGGTATATGTTTTTTTCTTACTTTCAATATGTGTGTCTTTGAAAATAAAATGTGTCTCCTATAGAGTGTTAATTGGATCATGTGTTCTTATTACATCTGACCACCTGCCTTTTGATTAGGCTGTTTAATCAATTTATATTTAATGTTATTATATATATGGTTGAATTACATCTAGTGTTTTGCTTTTCATTCTCTGTGTGTCTCATATATTTATATCTTTTACCTTCTGCTCCTCCTTTCTTTTGCATTATTTAGTGTAACATGTTCATTCCACTAATTACTTTTTGTGGGGCGTACCAGGGATTGAGCTCACCACCTTGTACTTGCTAGGCAAGGACTTAAGCCACTGAGCTAAATCCCCAGCCCTACCACTAATTACTTTTTAAACTTTGTTTTAGTCATTCTTTTTTTTTTTCTTTTTGAGACAGGATCTCACTGTGTAATTCAGACTGGCCTTGAACTCACTTTGTAGCCCAGGCTGGTCTTGAATTTGCAATGATCCTCCTGTCTCAGCTTCCTAAATGCTGGAATTACAGGTGTGTACCACCACACCCAGCTGTCTTAGTCATTTCTTAGTGGTTTCCTAAGTCTCACAATATACACCTTATCAGGATCCACTCAGATGTCCACTAATTTAATTACAGAAACATTACTCCTATCTAACTCAATTCTGGATAATGCATGTTTGGTGCTGTTATTGTTTTATTAATAGTAGATAGATAGGTCAGTAGTCATGTATAGTCTCAATTATATATCATCATAATTCTTACTTTATATACTTTTGTTATAAAACAGTTGAGGGAATAAAAGAAAGCAAGTATTGCATAAGTGCCTGCTTGGCAAGTGTGAGGTCCTGAGTTTAATCCCCTGTACCAAAAAATAAAGAAAGCAAGTATTATTTATAGAGTTTGTTATATTAACCTTTCATTAAATAACTCTGGACTTCTTCATTTATTCCTATTTATCTGAGTTACCATCAAGTGTTATTTCTTTATTCCTGTACAACTTTATTTCTTCGTATTGTTATTTTATCATATATTTTTAAATGTTATAAATTTATAATGCATATTGTTTTATGCAGTTGGTCTTTAAGAAAAGGAACAGTTACACTGCTTTTTGTAATTATTTACACAATTACCTTTACCAGAACTCTTTTTTTATATGTGTATTCATATTACTACCTGTCTTTCATATTTTTTCTCAATCATATTTTATTGGTACATTTTAGATATACATAACCCTTACATTCATCATAGAGGATTCATACTTGTACATGACATAACTTGATTCTTTTTTCCTCATTCCCTGGCCCTCCCTTCAACCCCTCCCCATTTACAAAAGCTTTGTTTCCATTTTTTCCTTTCTTCACTTTTTTTGGGGGGGTACCCGGGATCAAACTCAGGACCACGTGCTTGCAAGGCAGGCACTTACACCACTGAGCTAAGTCCCTGGCCCTTTTCTTCACTTTTGTTTTTGGGTTTCTTTCCCCTGTCCCCCTATTGTTCCCTTTCCTATTTAAACATTTCATTCATATTTCACAGTACCTAATATACATTTTGGTCCTTATTTATACCTTTGATTTCTCACACCAGAGAAACAATGCAGTATTTACACACATGTGTCCAGTTTATTTCACTTAAGATTATGGCCTCAAAGAGCATCCATTTACCAAGGAATCTATCCTTCTTTATGGCAGAGTTATATTTTTTTAAAAACCCCACATCTTCTTTATCCATTGACCTGTTGATGGACATTTAGTACTTCTATTTTTAAAATGAGTTATCCATATTGTACACAAAATATCCCTTTAAAATATATAATTCAGTGATTCTTAATATATATACCCTGAGCTGCATAACATCAATACAATGAATTTTCAGACATTTTCATCAACCCAGAGTGAAACTCCATGCTTGCCAGTCATTCCTCTCCTGCCCTCTTGCCCAGCCTTTGGCAGTCCCCATCTCCTGCCCATCTTTAAAGATCAAGCTGTTCTGCGTGTTTCATATACATGGAGTCATACAATACATGGCTCTTTGTGTCTGGCTTCTTTCACTCAGTACCATGGTTTTAGGTCTTTCCTCTATTGCACTGTCTATCTGTGTTTTTCCTCCCTGTGGCTGAATAATATTCCACATATGTTTCTCATAAGCCAAGTTTGCTAGCAAAAAATTGTCTTAATTTTTACAAGTATGGGAATGTTTTTACTTGACCCTTGTTTTTTAAAGGTAACTTGCTGGATGTAAGACTTGGTTAACATTTTTTAGTGTGTTGAGCATGTTACCACTCTGTCTCTGGCCCATTGTTTCTGGTGAGAAGTCAGT
>PVJX010044490.1:0-13177 GCA_004027295.1 Dolichotis patagonum
TCCATATGCAGAAGACTAAAACTAGACCCATGTCTATCACCATACACTAAACTAAAATCTAAATGGATCAAAGATCTAAATATTAAAACAGAAACACTAAAACTGCTGGAAAACAAAGTAGGTAAAAACCTCAAAGATATAGGGGTAGGAAGAGAATTCATGAACAAGAACCAAAGTACATGGGAAGTACTTCCCAGAATCAATAACTGGGACCACATCTTGTTAAAGAGTTTCTGCATGTCAAAAGAGGTTTCCAGCAGAGTGAAAAGAAAACCCACAAATTGGGAAATAATCTTCATGGACAGCGCCTCAGACAAAGGACTTCTGTCTAGAAATTATAAAGAATTTTAAAAAATCAGACCCTTGAAATTCAAAGACCCAATCCAAAAACGGGCATCTGAAATGAATATGCAGTTCTCAGATGAAGAAATACGAATGGCAAATAAATACATGAAAAAATGTTCATCATCATTAGTCATGAGAGAAATGCAAATTAAAACCACACTGAGATTCCATCTCACTCCAGAAAGAATGGCCAAGATAGAAAACACTACCAACAACAAGTGTTGGAGAGGCTGGGGAAAAAGGAACTCTTCTACACTGTTGGTGGGAGTGTAGACTGGTGCAACGACTGTGGAGGTCAGTCTGGAGATTCCTCAAAAAGCTGGGTTTGGAAGTCCCATTTGACCCAGCTATTCCACTTCTAGGCATATTCCCAGAAGTACTGAAAACATCATACCACAGTGATATATATGCACCCATGTTTATAGCAGCACAATTTGTAATAGCCAGATCTTGGAAACAACCTAAGTGCCCATCAACTGAGGAATGGATAAAAAAGTTGTGGCATTTTTATACAATGGAGTACTACTCAGCTATAAAGAATGATCACATCAAGATACTTATAAATAAATGGACATGACTTGAGACCATTCTCTTAAGCAAAATAAAACAAACTCACAAGGGTAAATACCATATAGTCATCCTAGTATGAGATTTGATAAGAGTATATCAGACTTTATGGTAAGCATGAGTCCCCATCTCATAGCTTTGAAGTCTTTCAAAGTTTTCAATCATCAGCTGGAATGGTTTTATCCTGTTTTGTTTGACTATGTCATGCGTGATGATGTGAACATCTGTTTTGAAGAAAACAAAACATTATGACAGCTATTGCTGATTTAATATCATCCTTCTTAGAAGTCCTACCATGCTTTTTTGTTCTACTACCATTGGTTCTATCTATCACATTGTGTCTTATTGGAATTTGAATATGTGTGATAGTTTAAACAAAATTTTTTTATCAAAAATAAGATATTATAGCACCCATTGATCATTTTCTGTTATTCGGTTCAGAAAGCCCCATAATTCTTTCACTCTATGCATGGCTTTATACTATTGTGTTATGTTTGATATTATTGTATTTGAAACAATGCTCAACTATAGCAGAGTAAGAGATATGGTGTTAGCTACTGTTGATGTCCAGTTGTCTTAATGTAAAGTACTGTGTTGCCTATGTTGTCCTGTTCTGATCTGCTCTGTACTGCCCCCTTTTGTTTTATTCTCTTTCAAATAAAAAAAGGAAAAAAAGAAAAAGCCATATTTAGCAATCATATGATTAATGACAAAGGTGTCACTGTAACACACTGAAGAATGAACCTTGTTTCCAGCCAGTGGCACTATATCAACTGAGTATGAATAGGAAAAACCATGAACATGAATACTTCCTCCCAGCACACATGAACTCAAACCTATGTGATTCATGGGCCTAAATGTAACATTTTAAAAATTAACTTTCTTCAACTTAACACAGGAAAATAAATTTTTGATCTTCAGATGGGCAAAGATGTTTAAAAGGCTCTCAAGAAATTAACTGTAAAGTAAGTTGAAGCATCTACAGGAACTTTATTCACAGTGAATCAAATGGTGTGTGGTAAGAGGCAGCCCAAAGAGTTGACAAAAGCCTTGTGCCCAATTATGTGAAGGATTTGTGTGAAGAATTATGAAAGACAGCTACACCACCATGGATAAATTTCTTGACCAGTCCTTTGACACAAAAGTACATTTAAGTGGAAATTAAATGTATGAAGACATGCTTGGCAAACTGGTAATAAAAGAAATTCAGCCGGGGATTTAGCTCAGCGGCTTAAGCGCCTGCCTGGCAAGTGTGAGGTTGTGAGTTCGATCCCCGGTACCAAAAAAAAAAAATGCAATTAACACTTAATATAGCACCACTGCATAGACCCCAGAGCGGTTACAGCAAAATGAAAATATCAAAAGCTGATAAAGATGTAAAACCAGGAAAATTTCTCTGTTGTTTATATGACTACATATGATTACACTAACTTATAAAACTGCTTGCATTACTGACTAATATGGAAAGTATGCCTCTGTTATGACCCAATAATTCAAATACTAAGTGTATAAATCGGTATACATGCTCTAAGAGACATGGTCAAAAATGTGGCAGCATTATTTATAATAGTCAAAAGCTGGAGCTACCTCACATATCCAACCGTACAAAGCATATATACAACATTGTGTAGTCAAATAATGGAATACAACATAATGTAAGAAGTATTGATTACACATAACATAAAGGATTAATATCCCAATTGTAATATAGAACAAAAGAAACCAGACACTTGAGTGTATATATTATATTTGCATTAATTTCTACAAGGAAAAATGGATATTGTAAAATTAAAAATCAGTATGGTAGTTTAATTTATTTTAGAGGAAAAAATATATAACCACTAAGAACTGGGAAAAGCCATGAAGTAGATGTTGAAGTGGTTTTGTTACATGTTGATCTGGGTGGTGGCTATATAGATGCCTTAATTTTAAAAATATCTTCAGTTCTATGCTGTGATGTATATGCTTTTAATGTATCAACTTTACTGGAAGTACCATTTTTCTATGATACAGCAACAACATGATGGGTAGTAGCAATGAAAATGTGACTGCTGAATATTAATGTGAAAAATAAAATTATATCTATACATAACATATCATTTGCAAGTGAATTTTAGATTATAAAATCCCTAAATTTAAATATTTTTAAAAAGATAGAATAAACTGAAAGTTATTAAACATTCAAAAATACAGGCTCATTTCAGCTAAGGAAATGCAAATTGCCTAGTATTCATTCAATATTTTTTATATTCTGTGCTTCTTGTACAATAAACAATATTCTAGGTGCCATGGTTGCAGTGATGATCTAAATATACAAAAGATATGCTTTCATCTCATGGTTTATATTGTAATGGGAAGAAAGAGAAAGAATAATAAACAGAGGAAACACTACGTTTAATGAAGAAATGTCATCAGAGGAAGATGAGGTAACATCCTGTGACTTGGAGGAAGTTTGTAATGCTTATGCACATTTGGAAGGAAATGCATCACAGATCAGGTGACCTTGAAATGAATAGCTTTAAGAGTGAAATATATGGAAGTGTTTCTAGAAAAGCAAGTAATAAAACTAATAGCTGTGAAAATGGAATACTCAGTGGGTTCCAAAAAGAGAAATGAGGTCTATGCGGTGGCAGTGAAGGGAGCAGAGGGAGTGGAACTGGAAATTAAATCTAAGAGCTACAGGGGGGAGAGCAGAGTGGCTGCAGAATTGGGGTAGAGAAGGTTTTGCAGAGATGCAGGGACTATTGCAAAAACATGGTTTTCTTTCAGTGTAAAGGAATCCGTTAGAAGAATTTTCGCCACAGCAGAGATGGGATCCACCACAAATGTTTTCAGAGTCACTCTAACTTCTGCAAGGCAATGGAGTGAAGGAGACCAGGAAAGATACAGGTGACTGGGTAGGAAATAGTCTCAGTGATCGATACTAGAGATGATAGTGATCTGAACCAGAGTGGTAAGAAACAATAACCCATGTGGTTAAGTATTTGATGGGGCCTGCAGAATTTTTGAAGTTAAAAATAAGAGAATTTTATAACTGACTAGAGGCAAGGTATGATTTTATTAAAAAAGATAGTGAAAGACTGAAGGAGCAACTGCACAGATGGATATATAGACTTACTCTTTAGAAAGATTGAAAAGTGTAAAAGAAGCATAGGTCGCAAAGCCACAAACCATAAAGAAAATAGCAAATACATTGATGTAAAATATTGATGTAAAAATATTGATGTAAAAATCTGTTGAAAAAAGAAAGCTGTAACAACATGAAAAGACAGGCTGCACACAGAGATGCCACAGATTCTCACACATGTATGAATTCCAAAATGCTGACATCAGAGAAGTAGATGATAAATCAGTGATTCTCAGACCCCGAGAAAGGTGTGAGGAGAGAGAGATGGGGAAATGATGGTTGATGAATGTAGGGTACAGTTGATAGGAGGAATAACTTCAAACGTTCTAGAACCACAGGAAGCTGAGCGAGAATTAAAATTCTCAAAATATCTAGCAGGAATTTAAATGTTCACAACACAGAAAAATGACACGTGTTTGAGGTGATATTTATGCAAATTACCATGATTTGATCATTACATACTGCATACATGTATCAAAATTGTGCAACAAACCCTAAATAAAATACACACCTACACAAACATGGGAACCTGTACACGCTCAAGCCACAAGTCACAGTCAGGGAGAATACATTACAATTTCTATAAATCTTTAAAATTACTCTAAATAACAAAGATGGCAACTGCTACAAGTAAAAATTTAAAGCTAACAAATTCAGGGAAGAGATATGGCAGTAAATCTAAGGTAAAGAGAGAACAAATGGCTAAATAAATGTGAAAATGATCCACATTATTAGGAATATGTGGTAACACGAAGGACCAAAGTGATCATTTCATGTGAATCAGCATTCACTAAATTAAAAGATAGGGCAGTAGCAAATGTCGGCAAAGGCATCAAAGGAAACCCAAAAATGCCAATGCCAATAGAAATTAATATGATATTTCTAGGGCAATATTTGTATATATTTTATGAGTTGGAGCTGTAAACAGACTCTTGTGAACTGGCAGTTACACTTAAATTTGTATCAACACAAGAGTAGATAGATTCACTGTATTTGTCTAAAGTAAGAGTCACTGTAAAATAGTTAAAATGAACTAACTCAAGTTGCAGCAAAGGTAGAAATCTTGAGAAATATTGTACACCTAATGCAATACTTTTCAGCTTTAAGTATTGTGTCCCTCAGTGTGTGTGTGTGTGTGTGTGTGTGTGTGTGTATCTATATCTATGTCTATGTCTATGTCTATACCTTTACCTATACCTATACCTATACCTATACCTATACCTATACCTATACCTATACCTATATCTATATCTATATCTATATCTATATCTATATCTATATCTACATACAAGAGGACTAAAGATTATAGGCTGTGGGGCCAGGGGTTTAGCGCAGGGGCATAAATGCCTGCTTGGCAAATATGAAATCATGAATTTGATCCCAGCACTGAAAAAAATAATCACAAATTAAATTTTGCTGGGAATTTAGCTCAGTGGCACAAGCACCTTCCTTGCAAGCAAAGGGTTGTGAATTGGATACCTGGTACAAAAAAAAAGATTGCAGGCTGTTACTAAGTTTTATAAACTGGAGGTAGGATTTTAATTCAGACATAAATCAATATGAACTTCAGTTTCACATTGTTTGCATTATGGTATAGACCTTTTAGGAAGTGTCATCAGGTTAGAGGAACCAAGTGAAATGATAAAATATTTGTTTTCCTTCCAACTAGTCTACAAATCTAAGATGTCATTGAAAGTTTATTTAATTCTGAAGATGTAACGTGGAAAAAAGGTTTTCCATTTCCTAAAATGGAAAACAGATTTGCAGTTCAACATATATAAAGTTGACATCAATATTTTTGCATCAGACTTTCATTTTATTTTTAATTATACTGATACACCTAGAGATGCACAATTTGCTCTTCTATGTAGATAAATAATAAGAATGCAATGGATTCTTTCTTTAATCTCATCCCCAAAGTTTTTGACACAGCAGTTCCATATAATATTGACAAATGTCTGCTCCAACCTGCAATCACAGCAATGTGGTCATCATATTGTGTGATTTTCACACTGAACTTTCCCAAAGTGTTAATGTAGTCATTTAATACAAAGAAGTACACTTTCCTACCTTATATATAGCTCGTAGTTAAATGTTAATAAAATCTTGCCTTGGGTATGTACAGTGCAAGTATTAAGCTGCATAACAATGCTAATGCTGACAAAATTTTTATTGGTTGTCTTTCCAAGAAACAACTTCTCTGTTAGTTAATATTTGAATCTACTGCATTTTCTGTTTGTCACAGGTATTTTTCAGCGAAAGCATTCTACTGAAAGAGAAAAACAATAGAAGATTTTATATGAATATACATGTAAGTAGAACACACCCACATGCCTATACATTTATATAATGTTTAAGGGAAAACAAATGTACATACCAAGTCAAAAAATATATTCTTCAGTAAAAAAGCATTCATAAAAGTGTTAATTATCACATGTGGACTAAGTTTATTTTATTTGAATGCCTACATATAAAGTTACATTTGCAAAACTCCAAATACAATTGCATAAATGTAAGTGGGAGGAATAAAAGTAGACAAATGAATAACTCTCTAAATTCAGCAGTCAAATCAGACAGACACTCCAATTAGAAAATGGTTGAAATACTTGACGAAAACATCTTGTCTTATAAAGTTTCAGGTTTGAAAAATAAGCACATTATTCACCTTCACAGTAATGCTAATTAAAATCCCAAAGCAATGCCTTTTCATACTAACAGAAGAGCTAAAATAAAACAGGAATTGACAGTACAAGAACCTGGCAAGGATGCTGAGAAACTAGGTCCTTCATACATTGCCAGTGCAAATATGAAAGCATATAGCTATCTTGGAGAATAATTGGGCACTTTTGCATATAGTGTGCTACAAATATGCAACTACCATGTAACCCACAAATTTTACTCATTGTCATTTACGTTACATAAATGGAAATTTATGTTCATAAAAATACCTATACATGAATATTCAGAGAAGGTGTATTTATAATAACCAATCATGTAAATGAGACTGATTTACCAGTAGCCTGTGTCTGCTTATACCACATTAACATGAGTAAGTTCAATAAAGGTTGTCAGTCTTGGGGCCTTGGCGCATTCTCTGGGATCTGTGTACACAGGGGAAGTTATGGAGCCTGAGTTCATGAAGACCAGTCAAACAGTGGTGGACAGGAGGCAGCCCTGGACTGTAGAACTGTTGGAGTGAGAGATTGCATAGGGTGGCCTAGAGGACATAGCCATGGGAAACTGCCTCCCAATAGGAAATCCCAGAAACAGCTTCCACAGGTGCCCACTTGATGTTTGAGGCCAGGGTTACCAGTTTGGTGCCAGGGTAGGACTGCAGCCTTGAGACTGGGCACTGGCTTGGAATTGGGCATAGGTGGGTTTTGTATTCATTTTACAACTGTGGGGGGTGGCTTTGTTCACTGGTAGGTGTAAAACCTAGTGCTGTTGTGGGCCTGGAGGTTCGGCCTGTGAGAACAAACCTAGAGGCAGGGGATGTGGGGAACTGTGTGACACTGGGTTTTATTGGGGTAGATCTGTTACTGGGATCTGAGGTGAACTACCCTTTCCTTCCCCAAAACAGAGGCTATCTCTGCCCACGTTGTGCTACCTGAGTTTGCTGCAGGGCTGATATGGAAAGTTAAATCTCTTCCCTATCATGTCCAATGCATGTTTTCTTATTGCTGTGCTCCAGTAAAATGTAAACTCTTACCTTATCTGCTTAGCTTTGTCAAGGTACTTTCATACATTCATGGCTGTTTAAATTGATGTTTCTGCAGAAAAGCAAGTGCAAGTGACTCCTATCATCTTGTTGTCATCCTTTCCCCTTATAAATATGTGGATCTTTACTTAAAATGACAAAGTGATAGGCATGGGAGCCAAAAATCATTTCAAGTGGTGACAGATGTGGGGAGTGACTGAGCTGGAGACCAATGACATGTGGGGTTAGAGCGCAGCCAGCCCCGGGAACACCAGGTGCCTGAGGTGAGCCAGGTGAACAAGCTGTTAGGCAGATGGGTTTCATCTGATATCACCCTGCCAAGTGCATCAATAAACACTCTGCAGTGTCTGTTTGGTTCTTTTTCTCCCACCCACTAGCTGACCTCAACTTTCTAACTCATCATTTCTACATCTTCCACCATCTTCCCTCTGGGAATTTCAAGAACTGCACTGGATTTGGCAGGCAGGACTTGGCATTAGTACAAAAGTGTGGCCCAAGGGTGTTCCTTGACATTTAAGAATAGTTCTGCATCTTCTTTGTGGTGGTGCTTATGCAAATATGAAATAAAATATTATAAAATTCGACATCTACACAAATAAAAAGAGGACTACAAGAACTGGAGAAATCTAAGCAAAGTCTATAGCTTGAATAAATGTATCATGTCAGTTTCTGGCTTTGAATAATATAGTTATATAAGAGATTATCAGTATAGAAAGTTGAGGAAGATGAACCAAATCCTTTCTTGCTGCTTTTACCAAGAAAGCTTGCTTAAAATATTTCAGAATAGAAACTCATAAAATCATAAAATAAAACCAGGAAATAATTATATTGGGAATTATAAAATCTATGTATAAAAATAAATATATTTTTAAAATACTAGCAAGAAATGTAAAAATCCTACTAGTTGAAAAATAAACATTTTTTAAAAAGCAATGTTTTGTGGCAATTTCTACTTGGATGGAACAACTAGCAATTTCCTAATTTTTGTATCTTAAATAGCTCTAAAACTGCAGTGGTGGTATAAAATTATTGTCAGTTAGCAGCATAAGATATGTGGTTATGATTTCTGATAAAAGTTGAAGCGAACAAAATATTTCCCATCCAAAAAATATTTGGGTGTTGTAAGAAGTAAAGGAGAGTCTCAAACACAATATAAAGAACTAAATGAATGGAAGATGTCAGGATTCAAAACTAGACTCTTTAGATGTCTGAAATTGTATTAAAGCTAAAAGAGAACTGTGAAGGAATAAATATCTAGAATTCCCCTTTAGGAATCTCCTCAAATGTGTATCTGAGTAATAGTAGTGTCGTGTTGTAAATACACAGGTTAAAAGTAAGACTAATGGAGAACAAGAGTAAGACAAAATATTTACTGAGAATCTGCAAATGCTCACATATTAGTTCCTACTAGGAAAAGTGGCTAATCTTGTCAAATTCTCTGATATTTTGTGAGCACGTCTTTTAGCAATAGAGCAAATCTAGCATTAAAGAAAGGGTACTTTGTTCCCTAACAAAGTGTAAAGTCAAGGCTTTGGGGGAAAAAAGGAACCCTTCATCTTTGCTGGTGGCAGTGTAACAACGACTATAGAAATCTGTATGGAAAATTTTTTGAAAAAACAAAACTAGGGTTCCATTTGACCAAGCTATTTCCCGTCTAGGTATTTTTCCAAAAGTGTCAAAAGTCATCATGGTGCATTGATATATGTCTTTTCATGTTTATAACGTCTCAGTCTATGATACCTAAACGTTGGCGATAGCTTACATGCCCATCAATAAACGGATGGATAAAAAATGTGGTATTTGTATAGACTGGCATACTACTCGGTCATGAAGAAAATGAAACTTGACACATTTTAATTAAGCAGATGCACCTTGACACCATAATCCTCAATGAAATAAATCAAACACACAAGTTTAAAAAATCATTGATTCTCTTGTGTGAGAAACTCAAAATATAAATAATGAGTAACATACAGGATGAATACTTGGTAGAAAAAAATGTTGAAATGGGAAGAGGAACAAGAGACGGGGGAGGGAAGGCAGGGAAATAATTTAAAGGGAAAAATCAGGAAAAATGCAAATAAAGCTTTTGTAAATGAGAAGGAGGAGAAAAGTTGAAGGAAAGCGAAGGGAATGAGATAGGAAAAAGAATTGAGATGTGTTATGCATACACACAAATCTCCCACGATTAAAGTGTTCATTATGTACCACCAACATGGCTTCTGTGCACAATGTGAGCTCAATGAACGGATTAAAAGCAAAGAGATCTAAAGATGCCTTTTATATGATGCAGACCTTGTAGAATAGAGAAGCTTCTGTGGAGAGAAAATGACAAAGTCATACCTAGAACCTTCTCCTTGATCTCTCATAAGGAATACAGAGTCTAAGCTTCTGGGGCTAGAACAGCAAACCCTGGTGCTAACACATTGTGGCAGCAGGAAGGGATGATACCAATATCAGTATAATAACAATGCCTAGGGAAAGGCAAGTAAACTTTCAGGTGCAAGGTGATTAGAGGTCCCTAACCACTGAGATAGCGGTAAGGTCACCGCAAACTGCCACTTCCCAAACCATGGGTCAAAGGGCATGGGTCAAAGGCTAAACTAACACAATAGAAATTGTTCAGAGTTTTAAAAATTGAATATTAGGATGCAAACTCTCAAAATTAATGTGTGCTTAAAAGTGATTCTAATGAATTTCCAGAAAAATTTTAAAAGATAATGTCCAACTGATTCAACAAATATGGATGACACTGGTTCTACAAATATGGATGATACTGAAGAAACTATTTCAGTAAATCTTTCCACGAAATTAAGCAAGGTAGCTTGAGATTCATAAGCAGATAGACATGTTGATCTAGAAACAGACTATGTAGGCCATAACTATACCCACAAAATATAATCTACTAACTTATGACAAAAGTAGAAAGCCAGTTCATTTATGAAAAGGTAGGTTTTGAAACAAATAGTGCTGAAAGATGTGGTCAGCTATAAGTGCAAAAAAATGAACGGCTAACTGCGCCTCGTAAAAATTAATTTAAAGAGGGTATAGATCTTCATATAGGATTTGAAAACTATGAACTTTCTACCATAAAACAAAGTGAAGCAATTTATGACCCTAGTTTTGGCAAAAAAATTATGAGAAGGTCAACTAAACTTTCACGCACAAAGTCAAAATTACAAATTAGAATTATTTAGTTTTTAAAGTGTTCACCCTTAGAATACACTTTTATGAGGAGAAAATAACAAACCACAGGGTGGCGGACAATACATGTAAATTACATATTTTAAAGGACCTCTAAAGACATCTCTTAAATTTCTTAAAAGATAAAAAAATAACCAAATAATTAAATGGAAAAAACATATGAATATTTAGTTAGCAGATGGGAAGTAAACAAACATGAGAAAATCTGTGTTACCTGAGATCTGATGGTGAGTTTGTAGGCAAAATATCAAAATTATGATCCACCAAAAATTGATGAATTTAGCTGCCCTTTCATCCTCTGACAAATGTGGCCTTATTGTGGCATCCAGTGTCCAGGACTTACTGGATCTCAAATTATCTCATGCATTCCTCTCCACTTTTACCTTTAAAATTACCAGGAAATAGGAATCAACAAATGGGATCATATGAAAGTAGAAAGCCTTTGCACAGCAAAGGAGACAACCAACAGTGAACAGACAACCTAGAGAATGGGAAAAAGTTTATGATCTCTTTTCTTCATACAGAGGCCTAATGCCTAGAATATGTAAAGAGATGAAAAAAAGTAACCCCCCTCCCAAAAAAAGCTCCAGTCAAAATCGTGCAACTGAGTTGAACAGACATTCCCCCTGGAAGAATGACAGTTGGCCAAAAAATGCATCTAAAAATGTCCAATATCTCTGACCATTAGAGTAATACAAATTAAAACAACCTGTGTCTATCAAGAAATCAAATATTAACAAGTGCTTGGGAGACTGTAGGGTAACAGAAATCCTTTTACATTGCTTGAGTGAATGTAAACTAGTAGTACAACCTCCATGGGAATCAGTAGTGGAGATTCCTCAACAAAGGAAAAATGGAAACTGCTTTCCACCCAGCTATCCCCTTCTGACTATCTTTCCCAAACTGTTAAAGATATCGTGTTACACTTATACATGCATCTCCATGTTTTAGCAGCACAACTCATAATAGCTAAATTTTAGAACTCGCCCATATGCCCATCCAAAGGTGAATGGCTAAAGAAAATGTTGGGTTTTTAAAAAATGTATATTTTAAAGAGAATAAAACCAAACAAAATAAAACAGAATAACGCCAATCAAAATGAAACAGTGTAAGCAATAAAAGACTTCAAAACAAGAGAATAAGAAATCAACAATAGTTACCATGCCTCTTGTCTTGCAAATTGCTCCGCATACCTTCAGACATAGTAAAAATCAAACAAAACAGAACAGAATAGAACTAATAAAAACAAAACAATGAAAGCAATAAAGGACTTTAAAACAAGATCCTAGTAAATTCAAAATGGCTACCATAATATATCTTGTTACCTTTGAAATAGCTGCCCATGCCGTTGGATATAATAAAGACAAAACAGAATAAAACCCAACCCAACTAAACAATGAAAATGATACAGGACTTCAAGATAAGACAATAGGGAATTAACCAAGGCCACCACATTCAGGAGGAGATCCTCCACAGGTGCTATACTGCATATTGCTTTTCTCTGAATAGCTGATGAGACAGAGTGCCAGCTTTAGGCCTGCAAAGTCAGGGAAACACTACACACTGCAAGCATTGATTTGTATTTTACCTCAATAGCTATCATAACAGCCTGTGTTTCTCTGGATGATCCAGTTGCTTATGGGGTGGGGAATGTGGGACCCTGGCTCCTCTTGTCTCCAGCCCATGTGCCAAAAGTGGCTGACATCTCGTTCTTCCACCAGTGTAACCCACACGGTGCCAACTCACAGGGAGGACTGGGCTTCTTGTTGGCTTCTTGTTCTCCTCCCCTGCAGTCCATGAATGGCCGGGGCTTTTTCGTTTTTTTGAGACAAGGTCTCACTCTGTATTTCAGGTAGGCCTTCAGCTCACTACATACATGGTTCAGACTGGACTCAAACTTGTGGCAATCCTCCTTCCTCAGCCTCTCTAGTGCTGGGATTACACTGGTGCACCACCATGCCTGGTGAAAGTTTGCAATTTACAGGCAGTGGAGTACTTCTCTGCCACAAAGAAGGATAAAAAATTGTCATTTGTAGGAAAATGGATGTACCTCAAGACCATATTGCTATGTGAAATAACTCAGACATGCATCTTAATATCGCATGGTTTTTCTTACTGGAGAAACCAAAAATATAAGAGTTAAAGGATAGATCCTAGGAACTAGAGAGGCAGATCTTTTGCAGGTTTAAAGGAGCCCAAGTGTTGCGGGTGGTAGG
>PVJX010044491.1:0-13166 GCA_004027295.1 Dolichotis patagonum
GAGGAGAGGCAGTGATCTGAAATTTTACCAAACACCTCCTCCCAGTCAGCTTGGCTGAGGAAAAACTGAGCAGACATCGGAAACCGAACCCTTTTCCTCTTTGGAAATCCAATCTTCTAATTCGAGTGGGGATCTAATGCTTGGAAGTTATGAAGGCCGCTCTTCCTGGTCCTGTGGATGGAGTCGGAAGCCACTTGGGGGGGCCCATCTGGACACATTAAGTTGAGATGAACAGCTTTCTGTCCTGGAAAGAAATCAGTGTTCTGAATCCACATTTCATGTCTTTGTCTCTAAGGAGACATCCTTTAAATCTACCCCATGTGTTAAACTTGCTGTTTTGGGGCCAGGAAGTTTATCTCCGTGGCACAAGTGCCTGCCTGGCAAGCACGAGGCATGAGTCTGATCTCTGGTCCCAAAAGCAAAATAACAACAACAAAACACAAACAAACAAACAAAACTTGCTAGTGGACCATCTAGAAGTTAGGAGGATCTCTGCTTAAAGGTAGATGACTTGTTTTGGAATGTTACCTGACAGGAAGTTGTAGAGGTTGAGCTTTATTTTCAACGGGAAATATTTCAAGATCGTCATTTCAATCAAAGGGACAGTCTTACGTCCAACTCACACCTAATAATGCTTGCATTCACCTTTTGCATAAATAAAAATAGATCATATCTACATATTTTGCACTGCATACAATCAAATGCCAGACTCACCAGTCCCATGTGTCTCTCCCTCCATTCTGTAGTGATAGCGTCAACAAAGAGGAGTTTGTCTGGCACCATACAAAAGGGAAAACCGCTGCTAACTGCAACTATGAGATCAGAAAAAAAAAGCATGGCAATGTCCATAATTAATTTTTTTAACTTTTCATATTTGATACATCTGGTTTGCTATGCACTCTTCCTATTAGCATGATCTCCGTTTCACTGAGATTGTTCCCGATTTGTTGCAATCCGTTACAAGACTTACTGAGATGAGAAAGGATTTTCTCATCCTCCCTAAGAGGCAGAAAGATATGACTCCAAAATTATTTAAACATTAAGAGAACAAGAGCTATATCATCATTACAAAGTGGTTGCAATAGTAAATATTTGTTTACAAAATAGCACCAGTGGATCCTTCTCAAGGCAGCTCACAAGAGCTCCCTATGATATGTCATAAACAGCCAATATAACCCATAATATTTAACATGCAGATTATCTGTAACTGGGGATACAGTTTAGTGACAGAGAACAATATTGGTAGTATGTGTGAGGTCATGTGTTCAAATACTGATTTCCTAAACACTGCAAATTCATAAGGATAACATAGTATTCTTTTAACTTTTAAATGGAGTACTATGCTACCATAAAGAATGATTAACTTGAATCACTGATACTTCAGTGGAGGTCCTTGAGACCATATTAACTAAAATAAATGAGAGGCACAAGCTTAAATACCACATGAGTTCTCTTATACAAGAAACTCATAAATATATAAAACGTGAGATAAAAGAGGGACCATAGGAAAAGGAAAGCTACTTGTTTTACAAGTGGGAGGTAAGGAAGGGGTGGAGGTCAGGGCAAGAGAGTGGAAGAAAGAGTGGGTGGGTGACCAAAAAACAAAGATGTGATTTTTGCCAGTACTAACTCCCCATGATGAATGCAAGCATTATTTACTGCAAAGACATTCCCCATTATAAAAATCATAAACAAATCATGTTGTGCTTAAATTGCCCACTGAGTCTAATTTATCATTTCTTCTTGCAGTAGATAACAGGAAAAGTAATCATGAGAATTCTAAGCACGGTGAGCAATGCAGATATTATTTTATTGCAGATCAGATAGTGTTACTAGCTACTGCCAACTAAGACATTAAAAATCTGGACAGACCAGGACAAAAATGTGACTGTATTTTTTTTTTATTTTAGAAATCCAGCCAAACCAAACCAAATAAAACAATGACAAAAAGAATAAAAATGATGGAACAGAATTTCAAAGCAAAATAATAGCAAATTAAGACCAGTTAATATATTGCATATTGTTATCTTCAAGGTAGTTGTTCAGATTACCAGACTTAGGCAAGAAAAAAAGTGATCAGCAATCCACCAGTGAAAACACAAACGGTTCTCTTTGGTGAACCAACAGACGTGGCATTATATTTTTTACATCGCATGTAGTTTTTAGGGGTTTTATCATATGCTGTTACAAGACTGGGGAGGACATTATGGTCACATTATAGATAATGTGCATCTAATAGTGTCATCCTGTCTGTCATTATTGTGATCAAATCATCTTCAGTTTGGTATATGCAGACATTTCTTACTATCAATAATCACTACTTTTTAAGATTTGACTAATGAAACCAGATTTCTTCCAGTTTCTGGTAAACAGCACTTAACGTGAAATAGTTCACTTGGTGAAATGCAAACTCACTCACATTGAAAAAGTAAATGTTTCCCAGTACCGATAGACTAAGTAGCTTTATGTAATTTCTCAGAACTGAGTGCCACAGGAAATGAGTATTTTCAGACCTGTCTCTGGTTTTATTCATGGCAGCAGGCCAAACTTGGACCTCAGCAAAAACAGCTGCAAGGACCATCCTAGGTCATAATCCGAAGAGAAAATGTAACTATAGTGCTGTCTTATGGGCTACACTAGCAATTGGTACTCAAAGTGATCCTAGATACCTAGATAAGTAACACAGAGTAAGACTATTAAGTTAATCAACTTCCACTATTTGATTGTACAATTGTTCTTACACATTGTATAGTCACTGTGTGTCTTGCATAAATATTTTTTCAATTCAAAGTTCATTAAGCTACTCACATCCTCCCTTAAAACAGAAAAAGAAAAACACAGTCACAGTGATTTCTCATTCCTCTTTCAAAGTTCCAGTCTTTGAGTCAAATACTGAAAGGAATCAAAAGCATTTGAAGAACACAGGGCAAAAAGATGTCCGCACCTCTGCTCATGGGATTCGCTGTGGGATTTGGTGACGTCTTTACCATTTTTCTGTTATAGGTGTCTGTTAGCCACAGCAAACACTGGAACTAATGGTCTTCTGTAGTACAAGGACAGTTCTCTTGGACACTGAAGGATATTTGTCACCATGCATAGCTCTTCTTGACTCTCAGTGGGGTGTAGCATTCACCCACACCTGGAACAAACCCCGAATATCTGCAGGTCTTGGCACCTAGTCACAAGTGGTTTCAGAAGAGGACGATTTCACTTCCCGATAAGGATGGAGGCTGAAATGCTTTGATGTGAAGCTTCCCACACTTGCTTTACTTCTGACATCACAAAACCCGTTTCTCCTCCTTTCCTCTAAATGCGGCTCCTATTTATCTGAAGTTCTGACTGTCTAAACAACTCTCCAACTTCTGCTCGAGGTACCTTGTGTTTGAGGTACAACTACGTAACAAGAAGGTTGTATCAGATTCATTCAACAATGGGCAGACAGGTAGACATTAGGAGATCCTGAATACAGATATGCACATAACCATGTTTATAGTTACACTTTTTAGATGGATCTCAGCACTACTGATAGGTGAAGTTTGCAGCTGCTATGCAAATTCATTATCATTTAATGTCATTTCATTTTCCACATCATGCGCCACCATCTTAACTGTTCTCCTCCACTAACTTTCCAAACAGGTACATTAAAGCTTCAGATGGCAATTAAGAAATAAGTTTTGATCATTACTATTTTAAAGATAATTCCCCACAGCTTCATATCTATTAAAGTATTGCTAATATTATTTTATATATTTTGCTACATGTATGCTCTACCATAAAACGTTGAAGGGTCAATTCTAAGACAACAAAAAGAATGGATATCGTTCACTTTTTAATATATACAAATGCACAGATACCACACACAATACAAATTAGTGTTTTATGCATGTAAAATTAGGTAGTAAAACATTTCTTTCTTCCAATTCTAGATGATGTAATCATATTCTATAAAGTGAACCTCACACACATGAAAACCCAAATTTTTGAAGTCAGAATATTTGCTTAGGTGGTGTGTAAGTATTCTATATGTATATAAATGTACACGATAATTGTTTATAAATGTAAAGACATATACATAGCTATGGGGTTGTGTTTACATTTACAAACTAATGCATTGTTATTTCTGATTGTGCTGTTTTCAAGTTGTTTTTTAGCAGTTTTTTTTAATTATGTGTATTCACTTTTAGTTTTCTTATTAGTGCATGTTTACACTACATGCAGTTTACAATTATCTTCAGAGATGGATGTGTGTAAATAAGGCAGATATTTTTATGAATCTCATGCTCTGCAGACTGAGCTAGCTGGGTATACAGATTTAAAATAAATCCCCCCTTCCTCATTTCATTCCCCTTTCCCCATTTTTATTCTCACTGATATTATGAATCTTATTATTCTTCTCATATTTTTGGCATGTAATGCTTATAGTCATTGAGCTTATTAGGTTTCTATAATCATCATATCCTGACTGTTTAAAATATCACTCATTCTATGTGAACAAAAATTGCTATGAGTGAAATATTTCTTCCCATCACTGACAAACTTGCTTATTTGTCTATGTCTCATACAGCATTTACCATTTCATTCTTATTTTGCATGTATGTGTGTCCCCCCTCAATGAATTTAAATCTTCCAAGTAAGACGTATACATGATTCCACTTATCACATTACTTCCGCTACACTGATCAATCTACAAAGTGTGACTCGTTTTCCACAATTGACTGAGTCCTTGACTATGTCTTCCAATTGTTTGCAAGGGAATCTTTTGGATATAGGGCTTCATATCTAAAGGGACTAGCAAAGAATCTCCCTGTATCTCTTGCCTGTGGATTTGAAAATGAAAAATGCCAAGCACAGTTTCTAGGATTAGCACTTACTTTGGCAGACATCGGAGTTCTCAGATGAGATGTTTCCCTCAATGCGTTCAGCTCTCTGTAATTTAGGGTCTGATTCTATCGTTTTTCTTACACCACCTGGTAGAGTCAAAGGAAGCCCTCTGTTACTGTTGGTGGGAATAGAAGCTAGTACAACCACAGGTTGGAAATGAGAACGGAAATTCCTCAAAGAACTGAGAACAAAACTTCCAACTGACCCAGCTCTTTCCTTTCTAGACATCTACTTCAGAGATTTAAAAACACACTGTTGCAATCATCCGTGGGAGCCCCAGTTCAACACAGAAAACTCAGAAGAGCTAAACCCTGGAAGTAGTCTACACACATGACCACAAACAGATGAAGCAACAATGATGACTTGGTATTTACGCATAATTGGTTTTGAATTGGTCACAAAGAAGGATGAAGTTATTTGTAGAAATACAAGTATGTACATTGGAAATTATGACAAGTGAAATAAGCAAGAGTCAGACATTACAAATATGATGCTTTATCTTTGTGAGAATTACAAAACACAGAAAAAAGGAACAAAATAACAATGGGTAATGGCAAACAAGGAAATCCACATTTTGCATAATGGAAGAGAATCTAGGTCAAAAGAAAAGGGCAAGAGAAGAGGGGAGGGGTAGATTTAAGAGTCAGGGTGTCTCATATACATCTACCAGTTCTCAAGGACCCAGGTGATCGTTTTTGTGCTCCACACATATATTATGGAAAAAAGGAAAACACTTACGAAATTCCTCCACGTGCTCATGTTGAGTTAAACTCCAACACAGCTATGCAAACCATTTTAAGAACAAGTGTCAGGGATCCTGTTTCCTAGTGTCAGAAAAGGCAATATGGCTATTGTTTAGGAGGAAATAAAATTTGCTTACATGAGATAAAAAAAATGATGGTGACCCTATCATACCCGTCTTTACAGGAAATCTGCTAGAACAAATATCTGAACTCTCCATTTTCTCTGATCTCTAAATGGCCAGCTTCTGTATAAATGGTTTGCCACGTCCCTGTAAAGGGAAATTACAATGATTATACCTATTTAGCCAAGAATCAGTAACAAATCTCATCTTTGTGAAGAAAGGAAGGTTTTCGTCCCATCAGGGTACAATCATATATGACAAAATAAGTGCACAAATTCACTTTTTGTGAGATTCAGAGCTCTCTTGAAATCACTAAGTCAATATCATCTAGTGCTGTGGAAAGTATAAATTATTTCAGTGCATTATATCCATTCAGCTAGGGATAAATCCTATGAAAAACATAAATGCTTGGAAAGCAGAGATGTTATTTAATAAATACAAAGACACACTTACTTATATCTACTCATAAAACTGCATGCCACTATATAAACTAGGGGGGGAAGGACACAATGACACACAAACATGTAGCAAAGCTTTCTTGTGTTCACTGAAGTCTTACTACATTTGAAGATGTGAGCTCAGATGGAGATTTCCAGTTAGCATAAACCACAAAGCGTCCCAGAGAAAGAAGTAGAATCTGTATCTTTTGACAAATTTCTCTTTTTCTCTGTAGAAACACAGAATATGTGTGTTGAGGAAAATCTGAATCAATGGCAGTTGTCATGCAATTTGTCTGGTGGCAAGACATAATACAGCACTATTGGTTCCATGTCAGCCTTTGCTAAGGTATTGTACAAACACCCGTGTTGGTAGAGATGGTCTCCTTTTAACACTGTCTTACTTAACTAGTAAGAGAAGCACTATGTGAGACTTAAGTTTGGCTGGTTATTTGTTCACGTGGTAAGAGAATAAACAAAACACTTCTGCTGGGTAAGTATAATTGTCAACTTGTGTTTTTTTGGGGGGGAGATGCCTGGGGGTACAGTAAAGCAACTTTCTGAATGTGTGTGTCTGGTCAATGCAGCATGACTTTGGGGTTCCCTTTTTCTCAGGCACTGTTGTCCTCTCTGCTTTCTGACTGACATGAAGTTAGAAGATTTGCTCTCTCAGGAGGTTCCACCATGATCTTTTGGTCTTGGAGCTGACCGGGGACTGAGTGTCTCAAAACCGTGAGCTTAATTACACCTCTTCTTTGTCTTGTATTTTGACCTGGTGACACTTGACTAACATTGGAAGAAATACTTATTCATTTTGTGTCTTGAGTGTGTCTATCTCAAACTCTTGAGTTATTTCATTAACATTAAGAGATGTCTGTCAGTGCACATGCAGTATTTCAGAGATGAACCCCAATATCTATGGGGTGAAACACTGAGATCAGTATGTGCCTCATTGGTGTGTATTCTTAAATTCATAAAAATATTTCTAACAGCACACATTTCCTCTTATCATGGAGACTAGCCACTCTTACCATGTCATCTTCGTAGATTGCTTTTCTCTCAGTGCAGCATCAAATGGATGATAAATATTTGTACACTCAACTGAGTTAATGAGATTTATTCCTTTTCTGGAGTCCTTGGCACTGAGGTTGACTTTCTTTCAAATCATTTTCTTAAACTTTCCAACTGTTTTAAAACTGGATGATAACAGACATAGACAATTTCCCTTCTAATGATTCTGAGTCGGAGTATTTTCTTTCTAACTTACGACCAACCTTCCACTGAGAATAATGCTAAGAAAAAACAACTAAAACAACAAACTTTAGTTGAATGGTGATGCCTCGAGTATCAAAATAAAGAAAGAAATTTAAGTGAACTTTTATCACCAAATTTCATTCTATTACAAGAATGATGATCTGAAAAAAAGCTTGACTAGAATATAAACGATACATTGCCTATGACTTCGAATTATGCTCATGTTTTCACAGATGTATTGATCCATGGTGCATTTTCCACACTCACTATTGTTAGCACGTCTACTTAATTCCAAAATATCCTGTTTCCCAGATAACTCCTTCTGCCCACCCCTCACAAAACCAGTCTTCAAATTTTTGACCCAACAGGAATGCCTCCCAATTACATCAGACCTCAACCCTGGAACATGCATGCTTGCCTTTCTCTGGATTCACTCAATGATTGTAAACATTTTTCCACATACCTAGTTGTAGACTGCAGTCGTACCTGAGGAGTTTACTAGGGACAGATCATGCTGTTTTCTGGTCAAATGGTGAGATAAAATTAAGTCTTAGAATGTCACAGTATATGGAAAATTCAACATGCACGTGTAATTCTGCATACAGCAGAGAGGTGTCTTATTTCTTTGGTGGGTGCTTTTGAGTGTATTTTATGGATCCAGGCACCTGGGCAAATACCTCATTTCCATCCACTAAGTGTGAAAATCTCAGTTGCTCCAAATTTCTTCAGTCCTAAGTGGGGAAAACTGTCTACATGGCAGATGCTACAAGAAGCACATAGTCAGAATGAATTCCAGTTCTCATTTTAACTTCCTGAATCAGTGAAGTTGTAGAATATCTTTTTTATACCTTTAATTACTCTTTATATTTCTTTCCTGGAGAGAATCTGCTCTAAACCATTTGTACTATGTGAATTGGTTGTGATCCTTGGCAAGACAGAGATTCCAGATTCTAGACATCACCTGGATGGGACAGGTGTTAGGGCAGCTACTGGCTTGTCGGAAGTATTGTATGCAATTTCCATATTCATACTGGGTATGGAGAAAATCCCTCTTTGCTATGCAGAGATGCCCACCATCTAAGGTTCAGTTTTAGGCATGGCTGGTTCTTCCTGCAACCTCTCTCTTTGTGTATTAGATGCGTAAATCATCAGCTCCCTGGGTCTTCATGTGATCTTCTGTGTGTTTGCAAACAATTCTGATGTCTTTTAATATGACCACTTATTTTCACTATAAAGGACATTGTCATTGTTAAATTAGGATTCTCTTCCACTGCCTCAGTCTAAGTACATGAGCTTCAGAAACCTACACTATAAAGGTATGATAAAATATATTAGGAGGTTTCAATATTTTAAAAACACATTACAGGATAAGTATCGTTGTCATGAACCTTCCTGAAAATTATTGGCTGCATTTCAAACCTACTCATTCTGTTATTGTTGCTGTTTTCTGCAGCAGCTCTGGAAGCCTCTTTCCCGAGGGTCTCTCATCTCACTGTCCCAGTTAATTGAATGCTCTGAATTGGCTCAAAATGTTGACCTTTCATGGTCATGGTTTCAAGGTCATGGTTGACCTTGGGGAAGAGTCAGAAGTCACAGTGTACCAGAGCTAGTGAATAAAGCAGATGGGGACCCATTCTTACAAGCTGCCTTTCCATTGAACCCACTCAGTGGCAGTAGCCATTGTATTTTAGAACATAACTGATTAAGACACTCACAAAAGACTTCAAAAATGGCCTCAGACTGTGGACATAATGATGGAGCAGGGAGAGACCATGATCATAAAGCTTTTCTTTGCAGTACTGAGAATTTCACCCAGGCCTTTGGCCTTTATCTACCTGACTGACCTGAGAAAGTGTCAAGGGTAGATTTTCAGGTGGACTGAAACTTGTGATCCTCCTTCCTCAGTCTCCTAGAGTGCACCACAGTCGTACTATCCTAATCCTATCATGTTCTACAACTCTGAGTCTTCGTCATAATTGTCTGATAACCACTGCTTGCAGCATTAAAATTTCCCTGTAGATTCCTCCTACAAACATTTTCAAAGATCTAACATAAATGGATTTCCAAAGGCTCTTCCTCTGACTAGACGTATGGTAAAAGGAAAGCCTGGCCAACAAGCCTATACTAGTGTTTTTAAAAATTCACCCTTTGACTGGCATTAAACCAGGGAAAGTGCTGGGAATAAGACACTCCCATGGGAAAAGGTGGACCAACTGGCTGACATGTTGGAGTCGGGCAGGACAGCCAGCAGTGACTTTAGTTGGTTGCTCCCCTCCCAGAGCAGCTTGATGGGATCTGCTGGGCCTGGGTCACTCAACTGGCCTGGACCCAATAAGTCATCCCAAACTGATTCCCTAAGGGCAGCAGGAACTGAGGCATTGAAGGCCCGAGAAGATTGACTGGCCTGAAAGGGAGGGGCTAGCATAACACTGCCTCTGCCTGCACCTCAGTGACTGACAGGGGACTGGAGAGGGCAGAAACCCCAAGCCTGCATGCTCCAGAAGAACCATAAACCAATAAAAAAAGGGGCCGGGAACTACACTATACACTTATATGGAAAGAACAAAAAACATGACAAGAGAAAGAAATAAGAAAAATCCCCAAGCCCCCAACCCTGAGAATATTGATCCAGGAGAGGTAAATACAAGAGATTGAGGGCAGCAAATATGCAACATCAAACATGGCATCGGGGACATAAAGAGATATCTTTGGGACCTCATAAGTGAGCTCAAAACTGAAATATTAATTCAAGTTAAGCAAGATATAAGTAGATTAATAAAAGAAATGCTAAGCACCTCTTAAGAAGACACAGATGGTAGAATGCAGGAACACAAAAGGAGAGAAACATTCAATGAATATTATAAAGAAAACCTAGAACACATGAAGCAGATTCAAAGAGATTACCAGGAAACTAAAAACTCCATTGAAAGATGGCAAAACTGCTTGAAAGAAACTAAGGATAGACTATCAAAACTTGAAGACAGGTTTGCAATGTGTAATCATGAAAGGAATGATCTCTTAAAAATAACAAGGAAACAGGCAGTAACAATACAATGGCTAGAAGATGACAAGAGGATCTATAACCTAAGAATAAAACATGTGAATGAAGAAGCAGGAGTCAAAACAAAGGAATTGCAAAGGCTATTCACAGAAATTATCAAGGAAAACTTCCAAAGAATAACAAAAGGAAACGGTAGGCAGTGTACAAAGCATACAGAAATCCAGCCACCTACAAGCAAAACAGAGCTACACTAAGACACATAACAATCAAGATCCCAGAAATTCAATATAAGAACAGAATATTAAAAGCCATCAAAGAAAAGAAACAGATCATCTATAAAGGAAAGCCCATCAAAATCATGGCAGACTTCTCAACATAGAGCATCAAATCAAGAAGAGCTTGGAGTGAAGTAATTCAAGCCCTGAAAGAAAATAACCTCCAGCCCAGATTGATGTACCCTGCAAAACTGTCTCTAGAAGTTAATGCAGAAACAAGATGCTTCCATGACAAAGAGGAACTGGGGGAATTTGTGACCACCAATCCAACCCTACAAAAAATACGGAAGGACATTCTAGAGTGAGAGAAAAGAAAAAACACCAGGATTTCAGGTAAAGTGGCAGAGAGGCCTCAGTGAATGGGTCAGATAGCAGAATGAATAAATAGACAACTAGTGGCAGAAAAATAGAAGAGCAGAAATGAGGCAGAGAAGCTTGGCTGTAATCTCTAACATAGTTGACCTTGATATACTAACAAAAAGAAACACAGGCAGAGTAGATCAGGAGGGAGGGTCCATCGTGATGCTCTGTGTTGGAAACATAATTAACCTGAAAGAGGGTTTATGGACAGAAAGTCAAATACGAGAAAACAATGCTCTATATGACAGGGAACCAGAGAGAAATAGGGGCAACTTGGCCAGAACCTGCAGATAGATTGAAAAGACATGATACTTTTGTGCAGTAGAGAACTACTCAGCTATAACAAGGGAAAATATGGAGGCTTTTATAGGTAAAGGAATACAGCTCGAGACTAATCCCTGGAGTCAGAGGGCTCAGAACCAATTAGGGAAAATAGCAGGTTGCTCCCCTGAGTCTAAAAACTAAGAGGGTAAATGGGACCCAAAATGTGCAGTGCACCCTGTGGGAGTGAAAGGGGAGGAATTGTCTAAAAAAGGAAGGCAGAGGATATTGTTAATAGGGCACCAAGATTTAAAATCTACATTATTCTCACCACTCTGCTTAAATGGATTATGTTCTGTTCCACTTTGTCTATTTACACTATATTTGAGGTCATGTACAACTATCCCCAAAATAGCAGGATATATTATTGTAATCATCCTTAATTTCCTATTAACTTAATCTGAAGCCCTGTATAACTTACACTGTCTTATTATTACTGATCTTATTTGAATCTGGTTTTTTATTTTGCTGTTTTATATTGACTGTTTTTATTCTATTCTGTTATCATTGATAGTATCATTGATAGTATCATTGATAATATCTGAGAGTATATTCAACTACACTGAAGATGACAAGATTCACCAGGATATCCACTCTGGTTTGATTATTACCTGCTTTCAAAGTCTTATAATATTTCCAATGTTTCATTTTTATTAATGTTGTTATATATTGCTGAGACATTATAGTAACCATTGTAGATCACTCTGTACTGTGGTTTTATATGACTTTTTTGTGTCATGTTTTTCTAGAATTTGTTTTGCTTTGTCTTGATTTGTTTTGTTTTTCCCTCTAATATAGAAAGAATACATATACATGTAGAGACTCATGCATGAGTAGAACATACAAACAGTTTATGAGAACCAATTATATGATGAAATGAACAACTACTTTGAAGAAAAAGAGACACTACAGTACCTAGTGCTGATTCCATAACATCATGATATGAAATCCAGCAATACTATCATTCTTTGTTCAGAATGATGTTAGCCTGTTATGTTTTGTTTAAGTCCAACATACATAAAGGAAAGACCAGATACTTTGAAGAGAATGAGAGACACTATGACAACCATTGTTGACTTCCTTTTTGTCTAGCTAACACCTTCCTCATCCTGTTCAGATCAGTTCCATACTATGTTGTTTCGTGTGAATTCTCTGTATGTGAAGATATGGACAACTATTTGGAAGAAATCAAGAGTCATATGATAGATGCTGAAGGTCACTGATTTTCTTGCTTTGAAATTTATGGCTCTTACATTGCTTTCTTGTGTTGCATTTTTTTCTGTTTTGTTGTGTTTAATTTTACCCTCTTTAAAATTAAAAAAATAAACACATAAACATTCACCCTATTTCTAATAAAATCCTTGAATTCATGTTGAATCAATTGAAGGAGAAAGAATATTTGCCTTATGGTCTTGGAGAATCCAGTCCCAGATGAAAAAGATTTTTCCCCCCCAGAAGTCAAGAAAAGAAATAAGAAGACTAGAAAATATCTGCAGTTTTCAAAGCATCCAAGTAGTGTCTTGTGATATTTCTTCTTTCACTTATGGACTAGTCGCTTGCAAAGTTGTAGGGATATAATATTTTCTCACTTGGTATTATTTGCAAGGAGACTGTAGCCAGCGATTCAGGAAAAAGGTTAGTATCCAGGGCATCTATGGAAATATTCTTTAAACAAAAAAAAAAGGATCAGTGCAGAGAAGCAATCAGCAGGAACTTACTGGACTTTCCCAAATAGTGGTCAGTGTGCTGTGTTGTATGACTTCATTCCCGGG
>PVJX010044492.1:0-13161 GCA_004027295.1 Dolichotis patagonum
CATATGGAATTTTAAATTCCATATGACAAAATAACACATTCAAAATTTACCATTTATACCAATTGTTACAAAATAACAACCAATGGGTCAAATAAGTAAACCACACTGATTTTTTAAATTACCTATAAAATTTAAAACTCCCCTGAGCATATAAAAATAAATTAAGTTTACTTTTCAATTAAATCTACATTATAAATATTACAAATCAAAATATCAATGTTATCTTATGAATTTTTCACAATACAAAACATTCACAAAATCTTAGTTACAGAAATGAGACAAGAACTGTGCAATGATAACCAAGAGGCACAGTGCAGAATTAGCGTGTTCTTCCAGCTAAGGGCACAGTGGAGGGCTGCTCACAGCTGGGCTTCCCACTGGTGACTCAGGCCTTCAGAACTGAGCAGTGACCACATCCTGGGTGTCTTTATCCTCTGCCTTCTATTTTAAGATAAGAGGACTGGGGTGTCGCTCAGCGGTAGGATGCTTGCCCAGCGTGTAGAAGGCCCTGGGTTCAATCTCCAGCACCACCAGAGAGGAAAAGAACACAGCACAAGTGTAGAAATGGGACTCGGGGTTATTGAACACCATGGTTTAAGAGAGGAGCTGCGTCCAGGCATAGAGGTGCACACCTGTAATCCCAACACTCGGGAGGCTGAGGCAGGAGGATCGCTGTGAGTTTGAGGTCAATGTGGGCAACATAGTGAGTTTAATCTCAGGCTGAACTACATAGTGAGACTCTGTCTCCAAAAAAACAAAAAAACAAGAAAAAGAGAAAATGACAATGAGAGGAAGTGGAGCTGCCACATATATAAAACAAAACCTTCACCAGCAATGGAACCACCACAGTACTTTGAAAACTGCTCCAGGGAAGCTACTTAGCATAGAATATCATCCGTGCAGAGGAGAAATAATGACAACTTCCTGTGAGAAAATCCAAACACTAAGCCATCCGAGAGCAGGTAAACTCTTCCCTTTCCGTGACATAGACACAAAAGTATCTCGTGAATGTAGAGTGAGACCTTATGTAGTGTGACCCAAGGAGTAGCCGACTTTGACTAAGGTCACTATTTACAATTAAATAGTGGGTTAATTTACAATTAAACCCAGTACATTTGTTCAAAAGCATCACAAAAAGAACAGGAAAATTCTCGGTGCTGAAACCGTGGTGATCGTCTGCTCTCCGACCGCTTGCCCTACTGTTCCAATCTAAAATCACTCTTGGGGACTCCACACCATCTGTTCGGGAGGTGTATTTAAACTGACTTTGGTAGCTTCATGACAAAAGTATGCAAGAGTCTTGTTCCACTCTGACATTGGTGAGAGATTTCTTGAATACACTAAAGAGACATCACACATTCATGTGTCTGTGGTTTTTAAATTACTTTCAAATGCTGCACAGAAGTGCTACATCACAAAAACATTATCAAAGGTCTGCATGGTCTCACGTGGCAGCTGGTTTTAAATTTTTCATTCCAGTCACTCTACAGCACATGGCTATGTCCGTAGAATCGAGGCAGCACACTGAATCTCACAAATGCCAGTGCCCGCTAAGAAACCTCAGAAACCCATCCAACAGCAATCTGGAGTCCCAGCGAAGCAATGCCAGTCAGTCAGTGGACGAAAGACTTCAGTTCTTCCCATCTAGCACAATCAAGCAGAAGCGTATGCTATGATGCAGGTGTTACGCGTCACATGCGCAATGAGATGCGTGCTAGGAGCCCCGTCTCCGTGCTGTTTGTAGGAACATAACTGGAAAAACCCTCCAAGTCCATCATAAGGAAACTGAGTTGCCAATTGGAGCATAATTGTGTAACAAAATACTTAGAGAAGTTAAAATAAATCACTGTGTATACTGAGCCATATAGTAGCTGCTCAATACAGGACACCAACGCTCTTTGGGTACCTGTCCCAAAAGCAACGCCACTGGGCCCATTGCAAATATTCAGAAATCAGGAGAGAGATCAGACATATTGTAAGGGTAAACTAAAATGTCTGACTTCTTTTTGCGTGTTTTGTTTTGATCTGTTCTAATCCGTTCTGTTCAGTTCAGCTCTGTTCTGCTCTGTTCTGTTCTGTTCTGTTTTGGAGAGAAGGTCTCACTATATATCCCAGGCTGGCCTTGAATTTACTATGTATCTCAGGCTGGTCTCAAACTCACAGTAATTCTCCTGCCTCAGCCTCTTGAATGCTGGGATTACAGGCATGTGTTACAACACCCAGCTAAACTAGAATGTTAGGAAGGTTCCCCTCTCTTGTATTTAACGCTGAGTCCTCAAACTGAGCCAAAAACACATTCCCTGTAACAGGCATGGCTCTGAAAACAGTGCACCAAAAGGTTTGACTTAAGAGAGCTGAATAAAGGAATCGCTTGTAAAAATATTGACAGAGCTCAGGCGCAGTGACGCATGCCTAGTATCTCAGCTACTGGAGGGGCCCAGCACCCAGATAGGAGGGTGGAAAATTCAAGGTTCGCCTAGGCAGTTTAACAAGAGCCTGAGTCCAAAGAAACAAAAAACATTAGAGGGGTTAAGGGAGCCAACAGGGGAAGAGTAACAGTAGAAACCTTGACAGGGGTCAGTTCCAGGGGTGGAAACAGGAGAGGCCACGTCCAGCGGAGCCCCCACCCTGCCCCGCCACCAAGAACTGTACCAGATGGAGAAGTCACAGCTAAGCCAAAGCTCAGTTCCCCACCGGTAAACACCCCAGCCTCACCTCCCTCTGTCCAGTCTTCCGCCAGTGCCTCCGGTTAACTGACCCAACCCATAGCCACAAGGGCACTCGAGGTTGTGACCAGCATTGCAGACCATGGAACGGGTCAGAAAAAAAAAAAAAAAAAGCAGAGAATGAACCTGGGGGCCAAATAGAATCTGAACCAACACATCGTGTCTTACGTGCTTATATCACAGTTTTGTTGCCAAAACATACAAGTAGCAGAGAGAACATTGAAGGTGAAATAGTCTAAAGCCCCATCTGTGTTTTATAGATGTTAGCTGATAGCCTATGGAATAGCTCACGTGTAAGGGTACTTGAATGCTTAGAAGAACATTCGAAATAATCTTGCTTTTGAAAGAGCAGTGCAGGTAAAATGCTTCAAAGTTGGGCATTCCGTTAATTATATGCTCTGTGAAATAGACTGATCGGTAACATCTGCTTCACAAAATTTCCAAGCTGAAACGACTACATGCTGGTAGGGGTAGAAATTAATATGACATTCCTTGCAGATGTTTGTGGAGATAGATGTAAATATAGATAGATATGTGTGTGCAGGTACATAGGTAACACAAGACATCTAGAAGTCATTCAAATGTCGATCAGTAAGAGAACGACTGATCTGATGCAAGAGTCTCCCGTTTCAGAGATGGCTATGTATTCATTTTTGCGTGCTTGGCACTTAAAAGACAACCTCACCCCATCGTGTCTAACAGAGAGAATGCCTAGCACAGAGTAAGTGTTCAATAAATATTTGATCAGTGGTTTGTTTTTGTTTTTGTCGTTAATTTTGTTGTGTTGCTGGGGATTGAACCCCTCGCCTTCCCACTGATCTACATTCCCAGCTCTTTCTAGTTTTTAAGACAAGATATCACTATGTCACTAAGTTTAGAGGGTTGAAGGCTAACAAAGTGATGGGATTACAGGCATGCCCTGCTCCAGCTGGCTTAGATGGATAAATATTTTTATGGCTTCTTTTCTCTTGTTGTCTTAGTCACTTTCCTTGTCACTAAGACCCAATACCTGACATCCATGACTTAGAGAAGCAGAGGTGTATTTGAGCTCATGCTTTTTAGGGGATGTAGTCCTCACTAGGCTGGCTTCAGTGGGAAAGATGGAAGGGTCTGGCGGAAGAAGGCTGCTCCAGTCATGGTGGTCAGGACGCAGAGGAAGGGAGGAAGGAGTTAGAGGAGGCTGTAAGTCATCCCTCCAATGGTCCACACCTTCCAAACAGACCTGACCTTTCTTTTTCTTTTTCTATTTATTGAGATGGGGTGTAACTATATAGTCCAGGCTGGCCTTGAACTTGTGGTGATCCTCCTGCCTCAGCCTCCTGAGTACTGGGATTATAGGTGTGCTGCAGAGTCTACCTCTGAACAGCACATTTAATTCTGAGCTCTTTCAGTGCTTAACCTACTGATGAGTGTAATACTCCCAATCAATTGTCAATTCCGGCCACCTTACAAGTTCTCAGCTGCAGCAGGTCATCCTTCCAAAATGAAGATTTGATCATGTCACCCCACCCCTAACCTTTCAATGACTTCCCATGTATATTAGCTTGCTAGAGCTACCATAACAAAATACCACAGATTAAGGCATTTAAACAACACAAATGTCCAGGATTAGATGGCAGCAAACTTGGTTTTGTTTTTGTTTTTGTTTTCCCCAGACCTCTTGTAGACGGCCACATTCTGGTTGTATCACTTGGTTTCTGTTACCTGGGTCTTAATGCCCTATGCTAAGAATTAGATGGAATTAGGGTTCACCCAAATGACTTCATGTTACCCATATTATCTCTGTAAAGGTTCCATCTTTGTGCAGTCCCACGCAAGTCTGGATGTTAGGATTTCAACTTGTGAACAATGAACCCAATTTAGGTCTCCCAGAACAGGACCAAAGCTCGGCCAAGGCCCAGAATAAAGATCCACCCTTGGCAGTTTGAGCTGGAGATCTCTGTCCACAGTTTGCATGGCTTCGTCTGTCTGTACAGTCCCTGGAAGCCCAAGGGCCCCCACCCTTGCCAGCTTTCAGGAGGTTCAGCAAACACGAAGCACCCGAAGGAGCTCAGGACCATCAAAGGAAAGGAAAACCGAGCTGGGCTTCTCCCTCGATGCTGAGCCTGCCTGCCAGCTCACCTCAGCCTGGCCACACCCCTCTTCTGAAGGACACAGCTGCCTGAGGACACTCTCTCCACGTGGCCAGCTGCACTCCAGTAACTGCTACTTTCCTGCACGCAAGCTTCGGTGGTTGGTGACTCTCTGCTGGCACTTGCCCCAGGATACTGCTCATCCCTATCACTTTCACTACACCCCATCTCACCTTGCAAAGAGAGCGGTCATTAAACTTTCCCGAATTACCCAAGGGGATGTGTCATGTGCTTCCTGCCATGCCTCTTATACCACTATATTAACAGCTGTCCCGGTCTTTGTGGTCTGCTCCTTGCCAAACTCTCCTCCCTCATCTTACACTTCTCACATGAAGTCCTGTGGTCCTTAAACTACTTAAAATTAAAAAAAAAACAAAAAACAGCATTCAGAACATCTTGTCCTAGGTCAGGTCTAGGGAAGCAGATGCTGAGACTGACATTTGGTGGCAGGAAGTTTACCGGGAACACCCTGTGACCCGCACCGGCAAGGGCCTGGACAAAGCAGGGCTGGGTGGCAGCGGACGCTGGGCTGTGAGGCCAACCCAGCCAAAGCCTCGCCTGGCACCAGAGCTAGAGCTGGGACAGCCCTCGGCAGTGGCAGTCGAGGCAGGAGGCTGGGCCTGTGCACCTCCACCTAGACTGTCACTGGTATGAGCTGCCCTAGGAAAAATAAGATTAGCGCAATTTCAGCAGAGGCCAGCCCTAAATAGGGACTTCAGGGCGAGCAGCCCTTCAAAGTAGGGAAATGAGTTTTGAGTCCTGAAAGGAGGATCTGGGGTGGGGGACGGGGGAGGCACCACAACACCCATCGAAACATCATTACAAGAATTTATTGGGTATCACAGCCTTCGCAGGATAGCCCCACCTGCGCCCTCCAGGGAGCACCTTTACCTTGCTTTCTCCTCTTTTACTGCACCCAAGCTCACTCTGCAGAGCTAGTTTCTCCCGCCCTCTTCATGTTTCCTTTTTCAAGTAAACTTTATCTGGCTGATTGTGGCGGCTCATGTCTGCAATCCCAGCACTTAGGAGGCTGAGGCAGGAAGATCCCTGCAAGCTTAAGGCCCAGGTTCCATAGTGAGTTCAAGGCCAACCTGAACTGGAATGAAGAAAGCGTTCCCCAGATCAAAGAGGGGAGGCAGCAACAGCCTTCAGGGGGTACAGTCAAGCACTTGGAAGGTCTCTCGGAAGAAGCCACCATAGAGCTGAACCTTCCAACTGGTATTCCCGCTGTCTCGGAGTGGGATCAGAACTCAAAGCCCAAGTCCACACACGTCCTAGGTGATGAGGGGACCGCATTCCTGCGCACCCCTCCCCGCCTGTCCCACTGCCCACCTGCAGCTCGCTGTGTGGTGTCTCCAGCAGTTCCCATCTTCACGTTAGCATTTTGGCCGCTGTGCGCTCCCTTGACAGAACCCCCTCAGCATGGCACCTCGGGGACTCGAGTGCTCAGTGGGAAGGCAGTAACTTTTTTCCCTAGTGTTTTTGCTTTCTTTGCTAGGGACCTGCTTGAGTAGGGGACAGGGAGGACCCGTGCCAAAGCCTGAGAGGCCAGCGAGTGCTCTGTCCCACACTCTTCTGTAGTCAGGTCACTGGCAGGGAGCCCTGTCACTCCAGAGAGAGAGGACTGTAACTTGCACGGTGATTTAAAAAAACAATGTCCTCCCTCACCCTGGAGGAGCTGGCTCCAGAAGGCTGAGCGAAGTTTAGGTGTTAAATTTTTCTACGAAAAAAAAGATGTAACTAAACAGAAACCCCGCTGGCGTTTCCTGTGGTGACTGAATAGTTCCACGTGTGGTCACCAGACAATGAGCCGTCCCTCACACCAGCACAGGGTGTGGGTAGGCGACCACCCTGCTGTGCACCTTAGGGTCCCTCTGCCCTTTTTGGCAGAGCTGAAAATGCCTCCTGACCGTGTCCGCATGTGTCTGCCGCTGTGTCTGATTTCTGAATCGTGTTCCAGCTGGCTCGGCCCGGCCACAAGGGCCCAGTGCTCACTTGGAGCGTAACTGTGAGTAGCTAGGCCTTTTTTCCAGATCAACATAATAAAGAAGCGATGTGCAATTTTAAAAAATGCATAGTGAAAACCAGACTAGAGGTATGAACATAAAAATGCAAATTGTTGTCACCAGATGATAGAATTATAGGTGACTTACAAGTTTCTCTTACCACTTTCTTTCTTTAATATTTTTTAGCAATGAAGGCCTATTGATTACATGCTCAGAAGGAAATACCATTGGGTCCAAATGATAATGTTCAACTTGTTTACCACGGAAATCCTTGCCTAATTACAAGTGACATACAAATCCCAAAGGGAACGGATCACAGTGAAAGTGCAGGATGGAAGTGGTCGGGAGGGCTCGTCTGAGCGGCCTGCTCGGCTCTCTCCTTCCCCACTAGCCCCTCACGCCCCTGACTGGCTCCCTGTACGTCCTGTCCAAAAACCAGAGGCCTTGTAGGCCGCATGGCCAATCTTACCACAGGTAGAAGGTCTGAAACTGTTTTCACAGACAAGCCCTTGTCCAGCCCACAAGTGCCACCCTCTCGCCACCATGGCATCCCTGTTGTTCTGCCGCAGTTGGGCTCCTCTATTTTCAGGACGTGATGTTGGGTTTACCCTGGGCTGGATTAAGTGTATGCCTTGGTGCCTGACAGCAAAACGGAAGAGCTATCCTCTGATCTTGCCAGAGGTAACTCCGAAGCCTCACAGAGGCAATTCTAGTGCGGTCACCTAAGCTAGGACCCCCACAATGTGTGCTCGCCTTGGGGTGACCCTGTGCAAACCGCCTAACATCCTGACTCTTTCAGTCCTCCTCTGGGAAAGCCTTGTCATTATGTCACAGCACTGACCACACAGACATGTCACAGGTAGTACAGGTAAATATATGTAAAAGTATCTGGAGTAGGGACTTTGTCACTACTATTTCCATTCTGTCCTTATCAAAAAAGCTGTTCAAAAAAAAAAAGACCATTTAGCTAGGCGTGGTGGCCTATGATACCAACGCTCTGGGAAACCGAGGCAGGAGGATCAAAAGATTGAGGCCAACCTGTGCCACTTAGCAACTTCCGCTCCAAAATAAAAAATAAAAAGTCTGACAATGTCACTCAGTGCAAAGGCCCTGGGTTCAGTTCTCAGTGTCACACATACACACATGTGTACATACACGCACGCACACACGCAGCAGGACCTGGTTCGTCTATTTCTCTAAATATTCAGGGGTTATTTGCCTGTAGATAAAGCTGTGCATTTGGTTGGCAGCATTACTTTATCTGCTGGCTAAGTTATTACCTGCTGTGTTACTTGTCTTGATGAAAGTTCTAAGAAGTGAGCGGAGAAACTTGCCAGTGTACTCACCGCAGGGTGCGCACCACGTGGAGGCCCCTTCAGCAGGACGTGAGACCCCGGGGTTTAATTACGTATTTAAATACCGATGGCTCCGCCTTAGCGTCCAGCCACGCCTCCTTCCTCCCACGGGCCGTGGCAGCTCCTCGGGATGCCTCACCAACATCCTTGAAGCCTGTTGTAAGTTTTTTCTCCCTTTATTTGTCTTTTATCTCAAGTTCCTCACCTATTGTAACCTGCCCTGTGATTTACGGCGTATGTCTATAAGTTGACTCCAAAAATTTTTTAGAATGAGACATAGAACCAATTAAAAAAAAAGCAAATACCTAATCTAAAACCTGAAATCTGAAGTGCTTCAAACTGCTGGCTTGGGGGGGGGGTTGGTGGGTTTTTGTTGTGTTTTTGTACCAGGGGTCAAACTCATGACCTTGCACTTGCCAGGCAGGCACTTACGCTGGGGAGCTGCATCCCCAGCTCTGGTTCTTTTTGCTTTTTTTTTTTTTTAAATCTGATGTCACAAGTGGAAATTTTTGCAACTGACATCACATGGCAGGTCACAGTCAAAAGGCAGCCACACTAAACATGTGTAAAATTACCTTCGATTGCCAGTATAAAATATATATGAAATATATTAATTTCACATGCCTGTGGTAGTAGGGACTGAACCCAGGGCCTTTGCACTGATCTACATCCCCAACTCTTTTTCTTTTGTTTTGAAACAGGGTCTCCCTATGTCACTACATTTCCCAGGCTGAGCTCAAAGTTTCAAACATGGGCCAGAGATACAGCTCAGCAGTACAGTGCCTGCCTAGTAAGTGCAAGGTCGAGGGTTCGATTCCTGGTACAAAACAAAAACAAAAACATCAAAGTTTCAATCCTCATGCCTCAGCCTCCCAGAGTGCTGAGATTACAGGGGTGTGCCACCAGGCCAGCTATGAATTTCAGGGTTACACTTGGGTCCTATGCTTCATGGATATGCAAATATTCCAAAATACCTCAAACACTTCTTCTCCCAAGCATTTCAGATCCGGCATACTCACCTGTAAGAAGCAGATGAGAAACAGAATACATGCAAATAGGTTACACAGGGAAACCCTGTTTCCTGATTGCATTCACGTTCGTGTCTCAACAAGGATTGAGCCACTGACTGTGTTTCACAAGCCTGACAAAGCAGCATGAAGGGACTGCTGCTCGCTGGAGATGGACATCGGCTATCAGTTAGTCAGTTGAGGCCTTAGCATCTGTCATTACAAGAAACTTACCCTAAGTTCTAAAATACAGTAGGTGCAAAAGTGATAACCCAGGACAGAATGGATAACCGTGATGAATACTCAGTATATACTCTCCTAGAATAGTAAAAGTGAATTTGCATTAGTTTTTGTGGGTTCAGTTTGGGAGCATTGAGTCCAATTCCTAATGGATGGGAGAGCAAACTCACAAAGGCCTATAGAAAGAAACCAACGTTCCGAATCACGGAATGATGAAAGTGGGACAAGGTGGCAGTGTTTTAAAGCCGAAAGTAGCCCAAAGGATCTGCTGACGACGGTGTCTCTGGCCTCAGCCACAGCGAACACCAGCACCAAACTCCATGCGTTCGTCCAAACCAACCCCACAGGGGTAGTTTCCACACTTTCCGGTCTGCAGGAGCGTTTTATGCATCTTTCTGCTGAAGTCGCAGGCTCCGTCTGTATACGCTGAGTATTTATTCACCACTGTAAGGGAGCTGAGTGCGGAGGGACACAGCCCTGGGTCTCCATGCACAAAGCAGGGACATTCTTCCCGGCATGGAGCAGAGGCCCTTGCATGCCTGTTTTGGTTGGATAGAAATCCAAGCAGCGGCCTGGTGGAAAGTGACCTTACTGACCTCCATGGCTGGCCTCAATGTGAGCACCTCTGCTAGGAACGAGGATTTCAAATCAGGAGTGGTGACCACATCTGAATCCAGCAGCCCTGCAGCTAGCTGGTCTGAGGCCAGGGCTGCTTCACTCTCAGAGATGTTCTCTCCTCTTGGCTGTGCTTTATTAGCTGGGAAGCTTTTGAAAAACTACTGATGGCTCAGGTCTACTCAGACCAATTAAGTCAGAATCTCCTAGGTAGGTAGAAGTCCCGATATCCCTATTTGTAACACAGTTCTCCAGCGAGTCTATACTGCAGTTGGAGTTGAGCTCCGTTGCTATAGATAGATAAGGAAGCTGCCTGTCTAATGAGAGCCGTAAGGCCTGTGTAGAAATAGTCCCAACCACCCCTCTGACTTCCCCAGCCCTAATATGGTAGCAGGGCCTGACCTTCCCCCAGCTGCCCTGCAGAACTAAAGCATTACTGCTGCCTACTTTACTTCCCCAGCGTTAATTGAGCACCTATTCTGTCACCCACAACAGGAACCCAGAAATGCTTTGGACACAGTCCCTCCCTTCCAGGAGCTCAGAGACAGGTCAATGCACTTTTATATCTCAGTAGAAAATCATGTTGGTCAGCATTTATCAGGTACTTGCAACGGGCCAATCTCTGTTCTAAGGCTCTGTGTATCAACTCATTTAATTCTTCCGGCCACCTTATGCAATAGGCCCCTTTGCTGTTGAGTTTGTTTTACACACAAGACTCCAGGCCCTCAGAGAATCCCTGTCATTGACTAGGATCCTCTAGCTAGGAGCCAGGCTGGGAAGCCTGCTGAAGCACCTTGGTTTTAACCTCCACACATTGCACCGCTACACTGAGTCAATGGGGACTGTTAGAGTGTCACAGAGTAATCCAGTAACCCAGTGATGGACTGAAAACTTGACTGGGCCCAGGTTGTTAGAGGTCTTACGCCTCTTGAGTGGGGATTTCTGGTTTTACCCTAGCAGACAAAGCACAGCCAGCCAAAGTTTTCCACCGAGAAGCAAAATGAGCAGATCTCCGTTTTAGTGATAAAAGTACAAGGAGAGATGGGCAGACAGGTGCAGTTCCGAGCAATGACACAGCTCTGCGGGAGGTGGAGGCGTGGATGGAGAAGAGGGGTTGGGCATGCCGACACCTCAGACTTGGAAATGACAGGGCTCCCTGGCTGATTGGGGTTGGAGGGGAAGAGGCAAGCGGCCCTGCTTTTAATGAGAGACCTGGCTGACAGGAGCGGGAGGTCTGCAGAGGGAAGGAAATGACGCGTGCGCTCTCCACACACCTTCCTCCCCCTCGCTGCTAGGAGGCACGACAGCTAAACCGCTTCAGACACCTCAGGCTCCTGGACACATCCAGCTGCAAAATCATAAATATGGAAACTTCCTCAAGTTTCTTAGAAACGCACTGAGTTTAGCATTTAGATGTAATTTGAAGAGAAGCAACCCAGGAGGGTGATTCTGTTGTTCCAAAAAGTATCATCCTACAAAAATTAAGGGGGAAGAAACACTCTCTTTATACTGAATAAGGTATCCAAAAATAACCAAACTAACCTCAAGTGAGGTCTAGAAAAAATGAAAAACACACACTTTTCAGCTACCTAAATATTTGAGTTCTATTTTAAGGATACTGGTGGCGTTTGGGTGTGTGTGTTTAGAATATATTTTAGTTCTAAATAGGGTTTTTTTTTCTCATTTTAACTTTATGACACGAGGCTTCAACTAACTTCTTGTCTCTACACTGTTTGCTTTTATCTACTAAGTCTACTAGGTGGGGAAATGTCTTACAATGATTATTCATTACTTAATGTAGCCGCAAATTATATGACTAATAATTAAGGATATCTTCAAAGGGATAACCTTGAAGTGGGCTTTTTCTGATAGATAACACATCCCACATAAGTTTAGGGCACTTTTCAAAGTCGACAAAGTATCTCCTCTATGAGCACTGATTTTAAAAGATACACTCCAATTTTGTTGTTGCTTCTCTGTAATTTTACATTAGATAAAGGGTTAGGTTTTATTTTTTGTTTTCTTCATACCAGGGATCAAACTCATGACCCTGCACTTGCCAGGCAGATTCTTGGGCCACTGAGCTAAATCTCTGGCTCCTAGGTTTTGGATTCCAGCAGATTCCTTCTGTCTTCTGCAGATTGCAATTTTTTTTAGAAATTGTTTTTGGCTTGTTACTGCACCTCACAGAGAGTGAACTTTTAATTATGGGCCACCATGTAACCCTCACTGTCCGTCATGACCTGGATATTATCTAATTACCAGGCTATAAACTGGTTGTGTGCGCCTGTACTCTATTGTTAAATGAAAATGGCCCATGTGAGCTTGGGCCCAGGCAGTCTCTACAGACCCAAGTAAGCCAGTGAGGAAGGAACCAGATACCCATGGACCCTGGTCCAGCGCTAGTGCTTTCCTTTCCTCAGCTTGTACCTAACGGTCTCATGGAATTTCCAAAGACTAACTGAAAAAGAGAAAACTTATGGCCCTGAAGCAAGGCTAGCAGATCGCTGTAGCTGCTGGTTTCAAACAGAAGCCTAAAGAGAATTCTTTCTGTGGTCTGTTGGCCATTTCAGAACTTTGGAAATGGAATGGTCAATTCATCAGAAAGAAATAGCAGGTGAGTATGGCGGACTTTAGGGGGCCTGCAGGGGAGAGACCCTGGCGCATCGGGACCTGCACCATGAGGTTGACCCGGGGTGCCGGGAGAACAAGGAGCTCTTCCCCTCTCTGCGGGGCAACTGAGAGTGTGGCAGACTTTCGGCAGCCCGAAGGAGAGAGACCCTGGCACGTCGGGACCTGCACTGTGCGGTTGACTCGGGGTGCCAGGAGAACAAGGACCTCCACCCCTCTCCGGGGGGGGGGGGTGGCTGAGAGCCTGCTGGTATGTGGGCTGAGAATCTGACATCTCATGTGGTCCTGTCCCCTGTCCCGTGTTCCCCCTCACTCTCCCCCCTGCCTAGCAAGTGGGAGCCAGTGAACTACACATCTTGTGAAAAGATTGACTTATGTTATTTAGTATGAGCTCTCCATATGCAAAGATAAGGACAACCATTTGGAAGAAAACAAGAGACAATATGACA
>PVJX010044493.1:0-13163 GCA_004027295.1 Dolichotis patagonum
GTTTATTTCTTACAGTTTTTGGAGGTTTCAGTCCATACTCAGTTGGCTCCAAGGCAGGGTGGCATGGCGGGGCCGCAGTTCATGGCAGCTGCAAACAGCAAGGTGGAAACCCGCAAGAGAGAGACACCTTTTTCCTGCCATTACATCACATCCTGGCTCCACCCCTAGGCTGGTGTAGCACTCACACCCCCAATCCAAGAACTAGGCAATGAACCAATCACAAATGCATAATGCAAAGGCATGAGGCCTGGGGGCCACTGACATAAACCATGACACTCCCCTTTCACTTCCATAGGGTGCACTGCTTATTTTGGGTTTCACTAATTCCCTCAGTTTTTAGATTGTGGGGAGCGACCTGCTATTTATCCTAACTGGTTCTGAACCTTCTGATTCCTGGGCTTGATCTCTAGTTGTATTCCTTTACCTATAAAAGTCACAAGATTTTCCTTTGTTATTGCTGAGTAGTTCTCTACTGCACAAAAGTATCCCGTCTTTTCAACCTATCTGCAGGTGCTGGTCGAGTTGCCTCTATTTCTTTCTGGCTCCCTGTCACATGTTGTTTTCTCATATTTGACTTTCTGTCCATAAACCCTCTTTCAGGTTATATTTCCTATACAGAGCATCTTGATGGACCCTATCTCCTGATCTACTATGCTTGTGTTTCTTTTTGTTAGTATATCAAGAACATCTATATTAGAGATTATAGCCAACCTTCTCTGCCTCATTTCTCTTATTCTATTTTTCTGTCATTGGTTGTCTATTTTTCTCTTTCATTCTACTGTCTGCCCCATTCATTGAGGCCTCTCTGTCACTGTTCCTGAAATCCTCATATTCTTTTTTTCTCTCTCTAAAATGTCCTTCAGTATTTTTTGTAGGGTTGGATTGGTGGTCACAAATTCTCCCAGTTTCTCTTTGTCATGGAAGCATCTTGCTTCTCCATTAATTTCTAGAGAGAGTTTTGCAGGATACATCAATCTGGGCTGGAGGTTGTTCTCCTTCAGGGCTTGAATTACTTCGCTCCAAGTTCGTTTTCATTTGATGGTCTGTGTCAAGAAGTCTGCCGTGATTTTGATGGGTTTGCCTTTATAGGTGATCTGTTTTTCTTCTCTGATGGCTTTTAATATTCTGTTCTTATACTGAATTTCTGGGATCTTGATTATTATGTGTCTGGGTGTAGTTCTGTTTTGGTTGTAGGTGGCTGGAGTTCTGTATGCTTCATACATCTGCATATCATTTCCTTTTGTTATGCTTGGGAAATTTTCCTTAATAATTTCTGTGAATAGCCTTTGCAATTCCTTTGTTTTGACTCCTGCTTCTTCATTCACATGCTTTATTCTTAAGTTATAGATCAATCTTCTTGTCGTCTTCTAGCCTTCCTATTGTTACTGCCTGTTCCCTTGTTATTTTTGAGATCTTCCCTTTCATGATCACACGTTGCAAACCTGTCTTCAAGTTTTGATAGTCTATCCTTAACTTCTTTCAAGCAGTTTTGCCAACTCTCAATCGAATTTTTAGTTTCCTGGTAATCTCTTTGAATCTTCTTCATGAATTCTAGATTTTCTTTATATTCTTCATTGAACATTTCTCTCCTTTTGTGTTCCTCCATTCTTCTGTCTGTGTGTTCTTGAGAGGTGATTAGCTTTTCTTTTATTAACCCACTTATCTCTTGTTTAACTTGAATTATTATTTCAGTTTTGATGTCATTTACGAGGTCCCGAAGAAATCTCTTTATGTCCGCTGATGCTGTGTTTGATGTTGCATGTTTGCTGCCCTCAATCTCTTTTGTATTTACCTCTCCTGGATCAATATTCTCAGGGTTGGTGGCTGGGGCTTTTTCTTATTTCTCTCTCTCGTTATGTTTTTGGTTCCTTCCATACAAGTGTATAGTGTAATTCCCAGCCCATTTTCTTGTTGGTTAGGGTTCTTCTGGAGCATGCAGGCTAGGGATTTCTGCCATCTTCAGTCTGCTGTCAGAGACTGAAGTGCAGGCAGCGATAGTGTGCACTGGCTCCTTCCCTCTGGGCCAGTCAACCTTCACAGGCCTTCACTGTGTAAGCATGCGCCACACTTAAGAAATTGGTTTGGGACAACCCACTGGGTCCCAGCCAGGGGTGTGACCCAGGTCAAACAGATCCCACCAATCCGCTCTGCTAGGGGAACAACCAACTGAAGCCACTTCCTTACCGAATTAGGGCCACTGTACCCGACTCCAACATGTCATCCAATTGGTCGCCCCTTTCTCATGGGAGGGTCTTATTCCCAGCAGTCACTGCAGGTTGATGCAGGTCCCTCTCTGAGTCAGTTCTCCTCTGAGCTCTCCAACCACCAACTTCAGCAGGCTGCAGCACGATTCCACGGCGCCTCTGGGCAAGTCGCACACGGGGTTGTTCAGCTCCACACTCGGGGCATTCAAGCCAGTTGCATCGGCAAGGGTTCAGATGCTCAGGTTGATTTCAGGCAGGAATTCAGGCAGCTCAGTGAGAGTGCTGTGCTCACAGATCTTAGCTTCTCTAATGGTAGCCCCGGGACTTCATATTCAAGCAGCTCATTTCCCTTCAGTTTATTCTGGGTTGAGAGAATCCATCTCCCTCTGTTTGGGTCTCTCCAGGGTGTTCTATTCTGGCCTCTGAGCTGTCTCTCTCAGAGAGGCTCTGTATCCTGCTACCTACCGGTCCGCCATCTTTCTCTTTTCCTCCCTTGTGTTTTAATTGGTGTGGTAGTCAGGGGTTGTGAGAAGAACAATTAGAATCAGGACATGGAATTTACAATACTGTTTTATGATGGTCACCCAGAATCAACACAAGAAAGTGCAGGAAATCTGTCCATAACACTAAAGACCAGGAATATTCAACTGAGGGCCTGAATCCCATAGCAGTGTCCTGCATGAGTCCAGATGAAGACCTAGAGTGCATGACAATGCCTCTGACAAGTCCAACTGGAGGTGTAGAGCCCACAAGAAGGACTCACACCAATCTCTTTTACAGATCCATGCTGGGAAGTCCCAAAGGTCAGCGGTGGAAGCTAGAAAGTCTATGCCAGTAGGGTGAATGAGCTGTGATGGTAGGTTGAGGGTTCTACACTGGAGCTGAGGAGTCATGCTCATAATAAATACCGGGGCTGAAAAGCCATCCTCAGCAACACAGAGGCCCCAAGCTTTCTGATGATAAGAACAGTCAAGTACATGCCAGGAAGCCAGCGTAATGAGTTTGTCCTGGAGATTAAATAGCACACATCTTCCCCTCCAGATCCAGAAAGTGATGCTCAATGTGAGGACCAGAGCTCCCCCAATGTGAACCACAGCTACTCTCACCAGCAAGGTCCCGAGCTCCTCTGATGACAATGGTCAAACTCGCACTGGGGAAGCTAGTCATGATGAGCTCCTCCAGGAGAACCAACGGTTCAAACAGCAACACGTAGGAGAACCCACTCTGCCTTCCTTGTCTTCTCCACATCTCTATTTATGCTGGCAACTTTCCTCAGATGGAACATCTGTGCTTAGCACCACAATGATTTAATTCAGCTGGTGTTAAGTTGACAATCAGTTTTTAATCCATAACAATTGGTATACCCAAAAAAGAGTGGTTGGCCTGGGGAAGACCAACCTATATAAGTTATGTGAAGGCAAGGAAAATATTTTCTGGTAAGTCCTATAACCTTCAGCCATGTTCTTCACCAAAAATCAATGGGTCCAGATATAATATAAAATCTTATTGCCTAGTATAAGTCAGTACCCAGTGTTTCTTAGCATGGTCCCCAAATTTGGGCCTAAAGTTGTCTGGAAAATAAATAATCATCATGAACTCCTGTCCAGATGTCAAAAGCAGCTCACACTAAAGGCATAGAGAGGCTCAGGGACTACCAGCGGTAAGATTGCCGTACCTTACATTTCACTGTGATGCATCAACTTTACTTTGAGTGAGGACTTCTTAGCAGATTAGTGAATTCTGAGTATATCTGTGGATAAGTGACATGTGGGCCAGGAAGCTGAGGAGTGAAGACCCACCCCCGATGTGGGTGGCACTAACCAAAACCAATGGGCTTGTAGTTTTGACAGAATAAAACAAGAAAGAAACAGAAAGCATGTCCCTTGGGTTCGGGGATCTCCTGTCTTCACCACTGCCTTTTGACATCGGTCTCCAGTTCCTTTAGCCTTCCATAACAGTCTTCAGACTTCCAACAAACCTCGGCTTTATGACACAGACTTTCACCACTGACTCTGCTGTGATCTTCCAGGCCTTTGATCTTGGACTGCTAATGAATCCTCCAGCTCTCCAGCACACAAATGGCCATTTTAGATCCTCCTGTCTCTGATCTGGGAGACAGCCAGTGGAACTCTTCTGATTTTTATCCTGTAAGCCTACCTAATAAATCCCTTGTATAATCATACATATATTTTATATTGACTTTGTTCCTTTAGAGAACCTTAACTAATACACCATAGTTGATTCTTGTTCCAACAATTGATCCTGGTCAGTGGCAGTTTTGGACCATGTTCTCTATCAGAGAGGCAGGTGTCTTTCCCCTAAACTGTATCAGTGTATCAGATGCTGGAATGTCTCTTTTGATCTCAAATCTTGCTCTTACACTGTCTGAAGGTGAGGCTATCATTTTGTAAGAAGAATTTGTATTATAGATCATTTGTCCTATCTTTTGTTTTCAGTCTTATCTTCAATCATGTTTCTGTAGGCAGCATAAATTTACTGCATATATGGTAACTTGTCTTATTGCAGGATAATAAATGATTACTTTTTATACATCCTTAACAATGTTAGAACTCTACAACTTTTAAATCCTCCCTAGTATAAGGCAATTGTTTCATTAATCTTTTCTTTGCTGTGACACAATATCTGAAATATACAAAGGGAGGAAAGATTTATTTTGCCTAACAGTTTCCACCCACAGTTACTTGGACTCTATGGTTTTGGGCCTGTGGTGGCTCAATATATCATAGTGGGGAGAAGATAACAGAGCAAAGCCACCTGCTTCACATAGTAAGCAGAGAGAGAAAGGAAGGAACAGGGTTCCTATGATCTCCTTCAAGAGCATGTGCTCAGTGACCTAACGTCCTTCCACTAGGCCCTACATCCTGAAGGTTTCATCCCCTCTAAATAGCACCACAGGCTGGAAGTTAAGACTTCAGCACATGGCCTTTGGGGGACATTTCAGATCCAAATCCAACAGAACTGGAGTAATGCAGTTCCACCTCGACTATGCTTCCTCCTGAGAAACACAGTTCAGGATCTCACAGCTGACACAAGAAGTGGTAATTGAACATGTTATCCTGCTTCTTCTGATTGGACAGAGTTCTGCCTTTACAATACTTTCTGTACCGTTCTGTGTTACATGGCATGCTAACGCTAGTTTCCTCTCCCTAATATTACCATTTCTCTCTTCTATGCTGAACCTTAGTCTTAACTCCAATTTATTCCTGTAAATTATTAAATAATCACTAACAAAATGAAAACTACAGGAGATTTTAGAGATAAAATGAACAAACCCTCTCAAGTGGTAGCAGGTCAGGTAATAGCTGGGCCTTCTCTTGCTAGAGAAAAAGCTAAGTCATAGCTTGCTTCCTCCATGTCACAAAACTGATGGTTTCATACGGTTTAAAGTGTGATCTCTCTCAAAGACTGACTGAGAAGGCCACCTAATGACTCTGCAGCTCCCTAACCCAAATGCCTTTAACAGGGGCTAACTCTAGCCTTGAGGAAACAGAACTTGTAATCTACTATTCTTTCATTATATAGGATAGAAGAGACAGGGTAAAGATTGAGGCTATAAAAATGAGACACCGTGTCTGACTACTTACTTACAGCTGTCACTGGCTACTGATTTATATAATTATGTTTTCATTTTTATTCACTCATGCTTTCTAATTTAAATATGTCAAGAATTAAATAAAATACTTCCTGAAGGCCTTTTTTGGTACATGTGTTTTTAAACAGTCATATTTATGCTCCAGACTCATCAGAGCTGAAATGAAAATAAAATTATCACTCTGGACTCAAGACCTAAAAGATATAAAGATAGGTTCAAATTACATTTACTGAACTTAGTATGTGTTTTCTTTCTTTTGTCAAATTTGTTACCATAAGTACTGGAGTCTGAGAAGTCCATGATCAAAGTGCCATTACAAGGCCCAGGCTTTAGCTCAGTGGCATAAGCACCTGCCTGGCAAGCGCAAGATCATGAGTTCGATCCCCAGCACCAAAAAAAAAAGTGCCATCACAACCTGACTACCAGGCATAGTATGTCTTAGTCTTTGGGCTGCTGTAACAAAAAATATCATCCATAGATGGGGTAACTTGTAAGAAATAGAAATTTAGGGGCCAGAGATATAGCTCAGTGGCACAGCATCTGCCTGGCAAGTATGAGGTCATGAGGTGATCCCTGGTAAAAAAAAAAATAGAAATTTATTTCCCATAGTTTTCGAAGATAAGAAGTCCAGTATTTAAAGTGACATTAGGCTCAATACCTGATGAAGACTTTCACTGATTTATAAATGGTGGCCTGTTATACACCCTATCTATTCTATCTTATGTAATGGAAGAACAGTAGATTACAAGTTCAGTTTCCTCAAGGCTAAAGTTAGCCCCTGTAAAAGGTAGAAAGGCTAATGGTGTCTCCAGCCTCCATGAGCAATAATCCAATTCATAAGCACAGAGTCCCAAGACTTAATCAGCTGAGGACCCAGTTAAATATTATCACACTAGGGGTTAGGTTCCAATATATAAATCTTGGGGGAATATCAATATATAGTAACAATAGCCTCTATCTGCTCATCCAATGCTCTCAAGATCCAAAGTTTGAGGTGGGAACATCTGATTGTACAAGCCCAAGTCACCTGCCTCCTGCTGGTTGGCAAGAAGAGAGGCTCTGACTCTCCCTAGTTCTCTAGTGGGACATCACGCACTCTTACACAGAAAGGTGGCCCCATGATAGAAGGGCTTTCAAATAATTCACTATAAATAGTCAAGTTTTCTCAGTTCATTTAGAAAATAATTCTGGCCTAATTTCACATCATCCAATAAATCCAATCATAATGTCTACTACAAACATAAATTAACTGAATAAATGATAATGCTCTTGAATTGTCTCAGACCTGACCACAGTGTGTTGGGAGGAACCCCATTCTGTGGGAAATACGTATATGGAAGATAGTTTCTATAAAGTAATTTATTCTTGTTATGATTTAGACCTACGATGTCTCCCAAAAGTTTCTTGTGTTCAGAGATGGAACTTTTGGCAGAGGCTTTGATCATGGGGTGCAACGCTCATCCGTGGATTGGTTTATGGAAGAGCTGACGGATGAAGTTTCTGTTAGGAGTAGAGCTCAGTTGGAGGAGGTGGGTCACTGAGGGTTCCTCTGGAGAGCACATCCCTTCCTGTTTCTTCTGCTTCCTAGCTGCCAGAGATTGAATAAATTTTTGAATTGCTCTTTGGCTATGCATTTCTTCCTTGGAGCCAGTCAACCATAGAATGAATCCTCTGCAATCATGAGTCAATAATAAATATCTTCTCTTTCAAATTGCAGGTGTCAGATATTTTGTCCCAGCAACAAGCAAGTTAACTAACACAGTTCTCAGAATACTTCTAGGGCTCAGCAAACTTCAAAGTTAGAGGAAAAAGATTTTTTTAGGAGAATTTATTGTGAATTTATTGTGAATTTTTTTAAAGTCAACAGGTAAAAGTAAAAAAAAAATGAAACTCGAAAGTGGGAATGAATTGAATACACTTTCATTGTTAAAAATGTATTAATTTTATTGGTATATTCTAGGTATGTATCATGACTATATTCATCATAGGAGATTTGTACCTGCACATGGTATATCTTGATTCTTGTTTCCCATTCTCCCTCTTTTCTTTTAACTCCTCATCCCATCCTTATTTACAAAAGCTTTGTTTCCATCTTTCCTTCTGTTTTCTTTCTGTTCTCTTTCTTCCTTCTTTTCCTTCTCCATCTTCCCTAATTCCCCTTCCCATTTGAATATTTTCTTCCTATTTCACAATATCTGCTTTACATTTGGGTCCTTATTTATACTTTCAGTTTACAAACCAGAGAAACCATGCAATATTTGAACATGTTTGTCCAATTTACTTCACTTAAGAGCATGGTCTCAAGGTGCATCCACTTATCTAGAAATGTCTCAACTTGATCTTTCTTCATTAGGATAGAAGTAATCTTTAAAATCACAGCACTTACTATAATGTCTGCTACATAGCAATATTCTCAATAAATAGTTGTCATACTATGACAAGCTACTTTTTAACTTGGCATACAACTAAATACCAGACACTGTGAAAAGCAATTTATATGCATTATTTAATCTAATTGTTGCTATTTTTATAAGTGGCAGAGCAACTAGAACACTGCCCTATCTTGAATGAGCTAGGAACAAGACAACTTCTTCAAACGTGCACTTTGATCTCAGGGATGGGCTGCTGCCACTTTTATTTCAATTCAGTTATCTCTGAGCTCAGTATTATCATCAATCTAAGTGTATCACAGACTACAAACAGAAGAGAAACTAGAAATTGTGTCTCTTTCCTCTCCATCTGTAACTGCTTATGCAATTTATCCTGACCTATATTTATTTGTCAGTTTTGGGGGGGATTTTTGAGGAGGAGAAAATGGTTTTACACACTTTGAGGCATGGTCAGAGGCTCTATTTTAAAAGCACAAGGAAATAGGAAGAATTTTCTACTTATTCTCTATTTACAAATACAGTATTTCCAGGTACATATGTCGCATACATCATTCCTAAATAGAAATTTAACATAGGAAAGAACCCATGAATCTTTGAGAACTTAAAAACAGTTGATAGTTCCTAATTGGCTAATTAGTGCTTAACTAAAATGACTCAAATTTGAGCACTCCAGATGAGCAGTAGGAAGAGGAATCAAACAAATTCATTGTCTTGAAGTGGGATGCATATGGTTGTTAGGTACCAGCTGGCCCGTTTTCCTGCCCACTCTTCTTGAAGTAGTACAGTGTTTTCCTGAAACAACTTGTGGAAAATTCATGGAGCAAGGCAGTACTCAACACATAGTTCCATTTCCTCCTCTAGCCTGTCCCCATCCCAGTCTGCAAAGGAGGCTTTGAAGGTGCTCCTTCTGATTATCATCTGAGTGTACTGGTCAGCTCTCCCATTGTTGGAACACAGCAATCAGCACCCACAATTAAAGGAGGAAAGGTTTACTTTGGCTCATGGCTTCAGCGCCTTTTGTACATGGTCATCTCCATGCAGAAATGTCATGGTGGAGCAAAGCTGCTTAGTTCATGTGACCAGAAAGCAGCACAGTGGAACAGTGCCAGGGAGGTACTGGCTAGGGGCCAGATACAGTACCCAGGGTCACACCTCCATGACCCACCTGGACACAGCCAGAAGTGTGATTTACTATTCACTGGATGGCTCTAAAGCCATCAGGCTGACAGTACAGCTGAATGTCACTGAATTTAGGTGTGTGTTCCTTTATTCACCTGCACATCTTGGGTGTCTGCTAAATGTTAGACACTGAGCTAGGCTCTGAGAAACACCAATTAACCAAAAGATATAGTCTCTACTGAATTACATCTTCCACAGCATTGACTTTAAATAAGTGATCAATTAACGTTCATGATATATGCTACGAAAATACGGGGACAAAAGTGCAGAATTCAGTGAGTAAAAGGGAAAGTCCAGAGCCTGAAATAGTCTCCCTCTTACTCTTTTTCTTCCTTCTATAGGATGACTTATTTTGTGTACTTTTGCAACACTGAAGGATATAGCGTGGAGTCAGTGTCTGCACAAGCCATGTTTTACCTTGACTCCAGCTGAGGCAGACCAAAGTCTCTAGGCACGTGCATGAGCTGTTCCATGCAGTGTTCCCGTCAAGCACTTGAGTGTTCATCTGCCTTCAGACTGCCTCACTCCTCAGGGAAACCCTCGGCAACACACTCTAGCCAAATCTCAGGTACGCTGAAAATCTACTAGCAAAAGAATGTCTATGATGGCAGATACTCATTTAAATTCAGCTATGGTTGATAGGGTTGTATAGTTACCTTGTACCCTATACGTCCTTAAATCTTCATATGGCTACATAGCTAAGCAACTGTTCTTGTCAGAGTACTGACTTTGAAGGTCTTTATGTAAAAAATATAGGCATTCAAGAACTCTCCAATGCTGATGTACAGCTGAAAATTATTCATTTTATTTTTCTTTTCTTTTTGCAGTACTGGAAATTGAACCCAAGGGTGCTCTACAACCAAGTTCACCCCAGTCCACCCTTTTTTTTATTTCAAGACAGAAGGAGTCTTGCTAAGTTGCCCATGGTGGCTTCCATTATGGTCTTCCTCCTCAGTCTTCCAAGTAGTAAGAATTATAAACATGTGTCGCTACATACAGTTGAAAACTATTTCCTACTAATGACAGCTAACATTTAGTAAGCATTTCCATGCTGAATATATTCCATATGTGATATCTTAGAAATATTATTGAACTACTTCATAAAAACTATGATGCTGTAATAGGCCAGGACTGAGGGTTTCACAATTTAATTTATTCCTTAAGTTTAAATATTTCATTTTGAACAGAAAACTTCAAGTCAGAGCCTTTAACTGGTATTTAATTTCAGGGCTACGTTATTTATATATCACCTAAGGCAAATTACTGAAATCCCTGAACATGGTTGTTAAAGAGGTTAAACTAGATAACTCTAAGTCTTCCCAGCTGCACAATCACTCTAATTCAAACCCATGAATCCTACCTTCTATTTGGAAGAGAGAGATGGTCATAGACAGTTTAAATCATTTACTTTTACTATTCAAAGGAATATTCTCAAAAATGAGAACAGAATTATTTGACTCTCACTTAGATAGAGGCAGTATGCCATGTCTTCAGTTTCAAAAATATTTTCTATTTTCCAATGAGTATTTTTTATATATAGTTTTTAGTTAGATAAAAAGTTCAGAATTGAAAACCTAGTCCTTCCCAATAAACCTAAAGCAAATCCTAATGAGGATGTGCTCAATTTAATTAAGAGTAAAAGCAAGAGTAAGAATAAGAGTAAGAGAGGCCAGTAATGTTCCTTACTATATTCCCAGCAAGCTTTTTAAAAATGGCAGTTTAGGTAAGATGTCAGTATGGCTAGAATTCAAACCTCTGGGTAGTTGGCAATGAGTATTGCCCTCTCAAACAGAGCACAAGACTGAGTTCAATTTTCTGCTTTATCCCTGATTTTTTGTGCAATCATTAAAAAATCTTCAAAGTGCTCTTGTAAACTTTTCTGTCTTAGAATGAAAAAAAAGAATATTTCATGCCTCACCAGAGAGCTGTGAGAAGTAATTTTTGTTTGTAAATGTTAATCAAATGATAGGCATGAATACCTGCAAAGTACAGTTTCTCTCTAATTTAAAATTGGCCAGGTTATTGAGTGAGGGCTGAGTAATTATTATAGTTCAAGTTTTGTATGTAATTTGGTGACATTATTCTCTCTGCATTAATTTGGATCTAGGTGGGAGCTTTAAGGCTTTTTGTAGAGACAGTGCCCATAATGATTTATTTAAATTCTGACCATGGTTTCTAATTATGTAAATATTCAATCATCTCTCTTGCTGACTTGACTCTTGAGATAGTCACAACATATCCTATACTAATATTTGGAAAGTTTTCCTGACTGCTATGCATTAAATGCTATAAAAAAAAAGTATGTGTGACAAGGAACGAAGAATGAAGCTGAGAGCTTTTTAATAATTCACCATTCTTCCAAAGTAAAAAAATCCAGCACTTCCACTTAAAATTACTAACCATGTATCTAGGAGTATAGAAATTGCTTTTCTTCATCGGGAGGGTTGGGTGCATCATCAGATCTTCCATTCATGGGGGTGTGCTAACAGCTGAATACGAGCGTCCAACACAGCAGCACATGTTCTTGGCCACTGCACGTCAGGAGGACACTAACTTCATAGTGGTCTGTTTTCCATGTACAACCTCAAAGAAAAGAGCCAAGCATCAGCGACTCATTATGTCTCATCATCACTCATGTTTACCTCCCACTTTCTCCCCCAAATGGGTGACTTACATTTGCTAAATCCCTCCCCTCTACTCACTGGATAGCTGCTTCCCTTGATTCCTTCTTGCTCCCTGCAACACCATGAGTCAAAACCCACCCATTTGGACCCCTATCTACAGGGCAGTTACTGCTAATTCTCACTACCACAGGGCTGACTTTCCACTTCCTGCTGATCTCAAAAGTCACCAATTCCTAGTTGGTCCCAGGGGCACAGACCTGTAAGCCCACCACATTGACAGGCTCAGATAGAAGGATCATTAGTTTGAGCCCAGTCTGGACAATTTAAATGACTTACTAGTGAGTCCCTGTCTCAAAATAAAAAATAAAAACAGCTAGGAATGTAGCTCATTGGGAATGCCCTAGATTCAATCATCCTCCCATGAAAAAACAAAACAAAAATCTTTTCTTCACTATTCTCAAACAGTGCACTCTGTCTACTTCTACTCCATTCAACTCTCGAACTGCCTGGTTCAATTTTTCAATTGGTATTGACTATTTGGCATGTATTTATTTATTTGTCTCTCTTCCCTATTACATCTTTTTCCTCCCATGAAAATTACTTCAATATGACATTTATTTGTTGGTTTTATATAGTTATTGTCTCTCTCCCCATACCCAATACTCATGCAATTGATCAAAGCTGTCCTCACATGGTAAATACTAATTTGTTAAATAAGTGATTGGATGGTGACTGATGAATCTCTGCAGTTTAACTAGGTATCAAATATCCCATTGTCTAAAATTAAGGAAAAATATTCTTAACTTTTGACATTTACATCTTTTGTCATGAGTGCTGGGGAGGGGACTTCCTATGGATGCTCAAGTCCTTTATATGGAATTACATATGACTATGTATATCTTCTTTAAAGTATTTCTAGATTACTTGTAATACCTAATTGTTATGGCTTGTATCTAACACACACACACACACACACACACACACACACACACACACCAAAGACTTTTGCATTCATCAGTGGGAATTTTGTGAGGTGGCTGGATCAGGAGCTAGGGTACGAGTGTGGGATAATTAGCTTAGTCAAATGATTGGTTTATCATAGATGTGGGTGATGGAACTACTGGATAGGGAAGTGCCTCCCTGCATGTAGGTG
>PVJX010044494.1:0-13149 GCA_004027295.1 Dolichotis patagonum
TGCGGAGGCCCAGGTGTGTACACGAAGTGCGTTTAGCAGGACAAGGAGGAAAGGGAAGCCGGCATTAGAATGGCAGAGCAGAGGGGCCGTTCCCATCACAGGGACCCTCAGCGGGAGGTGCTCATGAGTTGTGGAAGGAGTTCTCCTTACGGTGTTTTGCTGACAGCCCTATTACCTGACAACTTGATAGTACCAAATTATGGTGGGCTGAGAGCTGGCGGGTTTTGATTGCTTTTGGGTGCATTAAGCAAGCACTATCAAGGGGTGGTGGTACAAAAATAAGGCCTAAATATAACGGGATTGGTCCCTGGTGAGACATAGCCTTCTCCATAGTTGCAGACCTGAGCCTTAACAAAGGGCTGCTGTCAGAGTGGAGCTTACACGAGGGTGGGTGAGCACGAAGTGGGATTATGTGCATTTCCAGTCACTAGGATCACTTAGTCATGATGTGCTGTTTAAAATTGAGATTGTTACTACTTGCATATGTTAAGAACTTTTATTTAGCAGCATCATCATCATTATCATCATTTCTTTCTTTTCTGGACTGGGAATCAAACTCAGAGTCTTGCGCTTGCCCATCAGGTGCTTGTGCTGCTGAGCTATATCCCTGGCCCTCATCAGCATTATTTTTGAGACAAGGTCTCGCTACATAGTTCAGGTTGGCCTTGAGCATACTATGTAGCCCAGGATGGCTGGTGATCCTCCTGCCTCAGCCCCCCAAATGCTGGGACTACAGGTGTGTGCTACCATGCCTGGCTATTACTGTATTCAGAGCTTTTAAAAACCAGTGAAATCTGTAAACAGTATTCTCAGGGCTTGAGGTAGGCAGATCAATATAGTGTAACAGCTCAGGAGTTGGAGGCAGAACAATTAGGTTCTACAACCTGTTGTAGCAGTAACTAGCCGTGTGACTTTGGGCTGCTTATTTACCCTCCCTGTGCTAGGCTTCACTTCCTCCCCAGGTAGAAAGAGGCCATTGACACTATCTTTGTGCATCCTCACCCTTCTTTAATTGACTTTTGGGCCATTTGGCTTTCTTCTGTTTCTCAAGTAAATCATCCCTGTTCCTGTCTCAGAGTCTTTGAACTTGCAGTTTTTGCTGCTTATAATGAATGTTTGCGTGGCTGGCTCTTTTCCGTTGTGTGAATCTCAGATCAAATGTTACCTCATTAGCCAGGGCTTCCCTGTCCTACCTGAAGACCTGTCCTTCCGTTCTCAGTCCTGTCCATTTCTATTGTACTTACTTGTTTTCTTGGCACCTGTCATGGTCTGGAACCATCCTCCTTACCCATGTGTCACATTTGATGCCAGCCTTGTTCAGTAGCTCTGCAAGCAGGAACTTTCCCTATGGTGTTCACTGACACATTTGCAATGCTCTCGGGAGTGCCTGGCACCCAGTAGACACCCAGTGTCCCTTTGCTGGATGAATGGATCAGAAAGGACCGAAATCTTTATGCCTCCTGGAAATTCTAGGACACCTCTAAGCTACAGATGGTGAAGTACCAATAAGGAAAAAGGGACAACATCCTCAAATAATGTGAACCAGAAATGACACTGATATTTCCACTCTTTCATGTGTCTTTTAAGCCTCCAAAACAATTTGCCTTTTTTTGTCCCCTTTCACTTGGAGAGAAAAGGCTGAATGGGAGTAAAGAAGGGATGGGTGAGTAACTTATTTAGCCTGACAAGATATGGTCAGTGTTCAGTTAATAATGGATTGTGTTAGCCATTAGAGTGGGGCAATTCTCAGGTACTTTAATCCATTTAAGAAAGAAGCAAAACCACAGAATTGGAGCTGGAGTTTTCCAAAGCTACAATTTTAGTGCGTACTTTCAATTCACAATTCCAGAAAGTCCTTCATTGTGTGTGTCGCACCTTTCAATTTACAAATCACTTTTTACAAATGATCTCATTTGTTAAGTAATTCTATTTTTGTAGATATTAGAGTCTTAGATTTACCAACAAGTCAACTCAGATATAGAGAAGACAAATTACTTCTTTGAGGTCCCAAGCCATAAACAGTTAGGCCTGAGGCCAATCCACGACTTAAGGTACATCTGGGGCAGTTTCCCTCCAGCTTTCTTTCCTTTCAGTCTTTGTTTGTTCCACACCCTCCCACTCCTTCTAGCTGGAAAGTGTATTTGAAAGTTTCTCTGAGATACGTAGAAGAACGGGTGGTACTTTTGATCAGTGAGCCCTTTCCTGAAGACCGTTTACAGCAGGTGGTACCTGCCAGGCTGACACATGCATTATCTCGAGAGTCACACTGCAGACCCTTGGATTCCACCACTGCTGTCCTGGCAAATGGAACTTTCAGTCTCTTGCAAATGGAAACCATATTCAACTAGCTAGGTCCCGTAAGTGCTGTTTTTATTAATGTGTTTCCAAACACACATTTGTGTAGCTTAGATTTTCTGGAAAGAAAATAAAACAATCTATTTTTGACTTAATATCCAACTTTCAGAAGAATGGCATTCTAAATGAGATTAATAATGAGTCCAAATCATTGCAATTATCTTAGAAAGTGCAGAGGAACGATGCTCCAAAAATTTTCTGGGCCAGAATTTGGTTCAAGGTTCTCTTCTGGCAGTGTCTAAGGGAACTTTATGCCTTTGCCAATTCCAGCAATCTGCAGGTGGAATTGAGACTGGGAGGGTAGACTTTTGCTATTTTATCTTGTTTCCAAAACATCTGTGCTTTGGCTTCATTTTAACTCAGATGTATTTTAAAAATGCAATGCAGTCTTTCCTCAAATTGGGAGACTTCCACTACAACTGAAATATGTGCAGAGTGTATTTAATATAGTCACAGTGAGCAATTGAATTCCCTTTTCTTTTGAGTCTATGGGGAATTGCAGAGAGAGGGTTTAATTACTCATAGTTTAGTAGATTTGGATTTGGACAGCTCCCTTGGTGGGAGTACAAAGGCCAATGAAAAGTGACCATCTTTTTTGTACTCTGAGGCTGTTGTAAAGGGCATTTGCTGAGTGAGGCCTAGACAGCCTTAGGGTTGGTTAGAGTCTCAGCTCTGTATGGTTTGCTTATGGGATTTATCTAGATATGGCCTTACATATGAGGTCACCATGTCGATTACACCCACCTGGCTGGTTTTTCCTGGTAAAGGCTCTGGTCCTATGAGTACTTTCAGTGGCAACTTTATGGTTTATCTGTGTCGGGCTTATCACTATCACCCAGAATGGGGAAATAAAGACATTGTTTTTACTGTCTAGACTATTTATCGTTTTTGGACAAAGTTTGAGATTTTTTTTCTCATTGGAAATGAGACCTGACTTTTTAATCCTTCACTGATGGTTGCAGAAAGGGGTGAGGGCAGCTACACTGGTCAAAGGGGGATTGGACATGTGGCACACTGCCCTCTCTGCCTTTGGTATCCTCAGGCTTAGAGGAGGGAAGGAGTAGGCATTAGAGATTGTGGGGTTGGGTAGGATTTCAGAGGATTCTACTTTCTCCTACCTGGAGATTTTGGTCCCATTATCTCCGCCTTCCATGGAGGGAACTTTAAAGCAGAGTGGAATAGCAGGAAACAGGATTGGATGGAAAACACAGGACTTGCTACAACACAAGTAGAAGATTACAGTCAACTTCTCCTTTGTTCCTCCTTGTTTCTTTTCTTTTTCTCTACTCCATTTCTAAAGAGTTCTGATCTCAGTTACTATTTCTCCTGCACAGCATCCCTATTTTTTCCCATTCAGCTACCCAACAGTAGAAGTATTTTTAGTTTAAAAAAAAAAAGATACTTGAAGAGACTGAGATTTGCTTGGGTGACAAAGAACTTGGAAGCCACTATGTCCTTTTCAGAGGAGCCTACAGTGCATACAAGCTGGCGACAGTTTTACTATCAGGAAAATGAGCTATGTGTAAGTAGGCCTGGAGATGTCTAGGATTACAACACATCAAATATTTTAACAGGATAAAGATAAATAGTATAACTTACTAACTCCAATGCGATACAGACCTGACAGGCTGAATAGCGATGTTTGGTTTCCTGTGTGATATTTGACAATGGAGCATTCACCCACGTTGTCAAGTGAGACAAGAAGTCAGGCACCAAATGTTAAGGAAAATGGATATGCAAGAAAGGACTTGCTTATTTTTCAGCTTATTTTTTTTTTCCGTGCAAATTGAGGACAGTCTGTTTTTCCTCATTTTAACCATGCATCAACCTGGGTCAACTTCTGGATTCTACTGGTTGAAAATGGCGCTTTAGATCAAAGCTGTTCTTTTTTGTTGTTTGTTTTTGAGCAGGGGTCTCACTATGTAGTTTAGGTTGACCTGTACTCAGTATGTATAGCTTTTGACTTTGTACTCAGGCTGGACTTGAACTGGAAGGCATTCTCCTGCCTCAGTCTCCCAAGTGCTAGAATTCCAGGTGTATGCCACCATGCCCAGCTCCAAAGATATTTTTTCTAATGAATTTGAGGTGAAATGGAAACTAGTGAGGGTAGATCTGATTCAGCATACATATATTTTCAATTCCTTGATAGGGAGATTAAATGTATGGGATGGTTATTTAACCCACACTCTAGGCAAGATGCTGTGCTCTATAGAGTAGAGGAGTTTGTATTAGGAGGATCTGAGTTCTAGACCTGGCTCTGCTACTCAGATAAAATAGGAGAGTTGAGCTGTTGATCACTATGATCTCATCATTTTCTGATAGTCTTAGATCAATCAGGTAAGTCCTAATTTGAGGTACATAATTTACTGGTCGATGACTTGAGCACGTTGCTTCATTTCTGTGTGACTTGGTCTTCTCCTCTATAAGATGGATACGACTATAGCTGGCTTGTCCTTGGTTTGTTATGTAGATTAAATTGAGTAATGTATCAAAGCTCTTAGAATAGCATCAGAGCATGGTAAGCACCTCGTGGGTGATTCCAGCTCTTGTGAAAGCTACAGGGGCCCCTTTTCTGGAAAGTGGGAGCTCAAATCTCGCAGATCCTCTGGTTTACCATCCAGATCCTCTGGGAGTGTGGCCCATAGCAGAGCCCACCCTTCTGGGGCTGTCATGGGCTCCCAGTACTCTTAGTCCAGATTTTAAAAGCCGAGGCTGTTCTGATTAAACTGGAGTGAAGAAACATGATTTGGAGTCAGAATATTTGAATCTAACTTATTGGTCTAATTTTATTGGCTGTGTATCTTCATCCGTTGGGGCTGCTATATTAAAATGTTATAAACTGGGTAGCTTATTAATAACAGAAATTTATTTCTCATGTTCTGGGAGCTGGAACATCTAGGATCAAGGTGCTGGTAGGTGTAGATTTGGCATCTCGTGACAGTCCATTTTCTGGTTGGTGTCTTCTAGCCTTATCTTTAAAAAATGGACAAAGTCAGGGTTTTTTCTTGGGCATCATTTTATTTTTTTGATAGTGCTATTGATTTTTATTTTTGGACTATTCTTAAGATAAAATGGGAATAGTTAAAAAGTACTTCTGCTTTTGTGTGTTGGACAGGTTTGCATGCTTCATGTGTGCCTATGGCCAGGAAGAACCTTGCAAAACTGTCTAATCCAGTGTTACTCAAATGGAGTTTTGTGACTATCATTATTAACCTCAACTGGGAGCTTATTAGAAACATGGTCCTGGCCTTTTGGATCCGAGGCACAGGAAGTGGGAACAAGGAATATGTATTTTATTTTTTTTTAAAAATTATTTATTATTTATTTTTTGGTGCTGGGAATTGAACCCAGGACCTTGTGCTTGACAGGCAGGTACTTATGCCACTGAGATAGATCCCCAGCTCCTAAATTTTATTTTAAAGAGAAAAAGCCCCCCAAATTTCAAAACAAGATCATAAAAGAATACCAGTGGTTAATAGATTGTGTATTGTTGCCTTTAAATTAGTTACTTGGAGTACAAGGTATAGGCATTAAATTGTCCAAACTGTATGAGCATAAACCTTTCTTTTCGGTGAACTAAGAGAAATTCCATCTTAACTATCTTGTATGGACCTCATTCTAAAAATTTACTTACTTATTTATTTATTGTGGTACTGGGGGTTGAATCCTGTGCCTTCATACTAAGAACATCCCCAGCCTCTTCGTTTCTGTTTTTGAGACAAGGTCTTGCTAAGTTACTCAGACTGAGCTTGAACTTGCAGTTCTCTTGCCTCAGGCTCCCAAACTGCTGGGATGGCAGGCATGTGCCACCATGCCCAGTCTGTTGGGCTTCTTGACAATAGTACTAATCCCATCATGGTGGCTCTGCCCCATAACTCTACTAAAGGCCCTGTCCACTAATATCATCATTTTGGGCATTAGAATTGCTCAATATGTGAATTTTGAGGGATGCAAATATTCAGATTACATCCCAGTGTGAACTTGGGAAGGTCATTCAACCTCACTGAGTCCTAGTTTTCTCCTGGGTAAAATATAAATCATGGTAAGATAAATATGAATAAGATTCACAAACTATTAAATTCTAGCCTAGCATCTCCCACAGTGTGTTTTGTAAGACACAAACTGGTTTCAATAAATGTTCTATGAGAAACAAATTACTTGCCAAATCATTTTGCAGGCTGATACATGCTCAGTATTTCCTGGACAGTCTTCCTATAACTTAAAATATGTGGCTGTGTTGCTGTGTAACAAATATTCCCGTATCTATTGGCTTCAAACAATGGTGAACATTTATTGTCTCGTAGGTTCTATGATTGAGACCGAGTTTGACTGGCTGGTCTGGCTAGAGTCTGTCTAGGGTTGTGGTGGGTATTGGTTGGGGCTACTGTCTTCTGACTGCTTGGCTGGAGCTGGAGGATCTAAGACACCTCACTCATGTGACTTGCAGGCTTCTGGAGATTGTTGGGGAGGGGCCTCCCTTCCCACCAGTGTGGGATGTCTGTGTGGCTGGTGTGGTCCCAGAGCAAGTGATTCAGAAGAAGATGGGCAGGACTGGCAAGGTCTTTTATAGCTTAACCTCAGCAAGCTCATATTGCAAATCTACCATCTTCATAAGATGTGGGTCACTACATGGAGTGTCTCACATGTGGAGGGGGTTGGAGGTGACCGAGCCCACTTTGGAAGGGAGAAGTGTCAAAAAAATTTGAGGACATGTTTTGAAATTACCAGTAGGATTTTCTTCCTCCTGTCTCTTGAGTAACTACTAAGTGCCAGACACTGTGTGAATCATTATCTCATATAGTCCTCTTTATACTCAACCCCCCCTGAAATTATTATTGCTGTATTTAAACAAGTTGGACAAGGAGACTGAGGTGCATAGAGGTTAAATAAGTTGCCCACCGTCACCTGGCAGTGCCATGACATAACACAAGTCTTTCTGACTTACCACCTCACCTCTCACCTCTGCTTTGTGTGCCTCTTGCTGGTAATCTTCAAGTACAAAAATCTGTTCACATTGGTTGAGTCCTGCATTTTCCACTTAACCCCAGAGCCATGACTCATTTATCTCCATTTCCCTTTTCTTTCACCCACTCCTTGAAACTTTATTCTAGAAAGACAGCAAGCATGATGATGATTGATATAGAATATAAATATATGTTCTTGTACTAAATCCCAGTATACCTACCAGTCCAACCTTTTTGTGTTATTTGAATACAAAAATATCCCTTGAACCTGTTGTGTACATCCATTAAAGATTCACCCAAAATGATCTCTTGACATATTGTGTTTTTCTTTACTGTGATGCCAGAGTTGAATGTAAACATTCATGACCTGCCTTCTCTTACATTTTTTCCAAACACTCTTCTTTTATAGATTTAATGACTGAGAACCCAAACTTGTTGGATAAAGATATGAAAATCTGAAAGGCCTCTGGGCAGAGTGGTAGAAACACAGGGACAGGATGTCTGCGAGTCTTGTGCCTGGTCTGTTTTGTGATGTGAGCGTGCCAAGGTCTGAGTGGTGTGACTGAAACATGTCAGAACCCTGTCAAGGTGGTAGGGACAGTGTGAGGGGCACACACACTGTGCAGACTCCCCAGGGAAATGAGGACAGATAACACTCCCTGTGTGTTCTTGTTGCTTTTTCTATACATTCTTGAGAAAATGATTTTCTGGAAGCAGGATGCATCTATCTGATGCCTTAGCGTTCCCATGTTTCCTGTTGTGACACACCTGCTTATTCCTGAGGACCTCTATACTCTGAAGGAAGTTTCGGAACTTTGGTGTCCTGGGTAGGGGGCAAGTGATACAGTTTCTTTTGAGTGTCACCACGGACTTGAGAATGATCATGGTTGGATATTGTTGTGTATGCCATTTCCTCTACAAAATGACAATGCCTTGGGTGTGAGAGAGGGTTAAATGAGGCTGCCCCAGACACCAGTCACATTCCAGAGCCAGTTCTCTTGGCTTCTGTAACCATGGTAACTAAGGACCAGCAGTCTCAGGATGCCAATATGCCATGGTGCCTGCTCTCTGATTCTGTGGTTTCTCACTGTATTCCTGGATTCTGGATTCCCTCTCCTTCTACCTCAGCTCTTACAGTGACACACTCTGAGAATGGTTTTCTACATAGTGCTTTTAACTTTCAACTAACTGCATTTTCTGAGACTCTACATTCAACTTCTTGGTCCATAGTGGCTTCATTATAACTCAGACCCAGTCACATACACAGATTTCCTCAGCATTTCCATTTGAACTGTGACACACTGGTGACAAAGCATGGCATGTACATAGTCTAGGTGTGATTGCGGCTGTGTCTAACATACTCCGGGCGCTCGGCGTTTCTAGTAACCCTGCTATACTTGCACTCTGCTTTAGATTTTGAGATGTTTGCATGTGTTTGCAAAGAACAAAGAAAGCCAATGGGGCTCTGATCTTTGGTTAAGAGATGTGAATTTTGGTTCTGGCTGAAAGGTGAGGCATGAGGATGGGGGTGGGGGTAGAGGTCAAATGGTATCAATTGCATTAGGAGTTTTGATTTTTTTCTCTGGGAATCATGGGACGGCCTGGGATATAAGGATGACACAATCAAATTTTTATTTTAAAGATGGTTTAACCACCCATGAACAACCAATTCAGTAATGTTTATGGAGAACACCTGTTGCGTGGCAGGCATGGTGCTGGGTGTGGGACTTAGCAGAAATATCTGTTTCTGTGTGTGGCACAGAGTTGATTAAAAAAAAACATTTAGGCAGCAAAAAGTGTTTCTTAACATCTATGGCTTGTGATAGCCAAATCCAAATCCAAACTTCCAGTTGCAAACGAGAGGTATAAAGCAATGGCTGTTGCATTTTCAGTTTCTGTTAACTAAAACCACCTTTTCCATGGCTTTATTACGTAGATTTTGCTTCTGTGATAATTTACATATCTGGAGGGAACAAGTCAGTAAAACAAAAGCTATGGTGCATCGATGTTTTCTTGTACTTTAAATGCCTCTTGGAAGCATGCGGCCATCAATCCAGCATAATGGGCTTAATAAAAATTGCCAGCGTCCCCTCTACACCTGCTGTCATTTTGTTTCTGATGTGTGTGGAGGTATTGTGACAGTGAGTTATTTTTCCTTTGAATATAATGGAACCCCCTGCCAGTCCTGTCCTTGTGGCCTCAGCCCGAAGGCCTCCTCAAAGCCTGAATTAATGAGAGGCTGTGAAGCACCGATCCTTTTCTTGGGCAGAGTGAGAACACAGCTTCTATAGTCGCATGAATGACTGCTTGTCAGCCAGTAATCTCTGCATTCAGCCTCAGTTCTAAAGACAGACAGAGCAGAAAACCACAGCAGGGAGGGTTTGAGGCACCCTAAAAGTTCCTGTCCACCCTGACTCATACTGCTGCTTCCCATGATGAACAAGGTGCCCACAATCCACCCAGTGCTTTATTCACCAGCTGTAGTCATTCATCCATCTGCTATTTGTATAAATACTGAGTGTCCTACAGAAAAGGGGCTGGGGACTGGACACATAAATATGAAACAAGCCTGAGGCTGTGCACCCTGAGAAGTCATAGCCTGGCTACAGGTGCCTGATTAAGTAATTGTGATATATATATATATCATGATAATGTGTTGATAGAGATGAGGATTAAGATATCGCCTCCAGAGCACATCTTGTTAAAGTGCAAATGGAGTTCCTCAGGGTGACATGATGCCTCTCCAGTGTCCATCCCAATTAGAGAGCTGAGGCAGGAGGAAACAGAAGGCAGGACTGCAATGTATTGGTGGCGGGCATAGAGTGAAAAAGAAAGTCAGTGTCTGCTGTAACAGGTGTGGGTGAGGTGCCTTGTCGGGAGTAGACTGAGGGCCCTAGAAGGCAGAAGATGTGGGGAAGAGTGGAGAAGGATCTCCTGGTCACATTAAAGTCACTTTGGACATTGGGAGGGACTTTTGAGATATGCAAGTGCACAGAGGCTTTTTGGTGGTCTAGATTGGTCAGGTACCTTGCCCTTCCTTACTCAGACAGCAGAGGGGACAAAGTGCATCTTGGAAAATCTTACCTGTTCACCTCCATCGTCTAATACTGCCTCTCAGGGTAATGCCAGCAGATTCTGGGTGTGTTTTTCTTTTCCATTCCTTTGGGAGAAAGAACCAGGGAAGAGTAGTAGACTGGTGGAGTCTGGAACACATTAGTTTTGAGATTTCAAAGTAAATTCTCCATTAGTCTGTAGCAGGTACCAATGAGAGTGTGTATTTAGCCTCTCAGAGAAGACACATTCATTCACTTGCTCCTTGTCATGGCTTGTGTCTAGATGTCCTTCCAAATCCTCATGCAGTCACACATGGGGCTTTTTCAGAGGAGGCTAGACCCAGAATATGTGGTACTTGAATTGATTCATAGAGCAATGCTAGGATCAAGGGCACTAGGTTTAAGGGTGTGAGTTCTACCCACCCTGGATAAAATAAAAGGGGCAGAATGGTGCTGTTAAGGTCCCTCACTTGCTTGCTTTTGCTGCCTTCTGCTTGCCATGAACTGTTTCTCCTCTGTGGTGCCCCTCTGCCAAGCCACCCTGCCTTGGAGTCAACCAAGGAGCCAAACCACCCTGCCTTGGAACCTCTACAAACTATTCGCTAACTAAACCTTTTCCCCTTGAACCCTGGGTGCTAAGTATTTTGTCTCAGCAATAAGAAAAGTAACTAAGACACTTGTGAACACTTTGTGAGTGCCTTCCACGTGCCAGGCACTATTCCAGGCACTATGATGAACAAGATGAAGTCTCTGCTCTCGTGAAATTGCCCATAGAGCCAAAGTTTAGCATCTCTCATAGAGATTCAGGTTGACTTCTGTATTTTAGAAATTTGTTTCAGGCACACATTTCACAAGTAAAGGGATTAAAAAATGTTATAAGAAGAATGAAAATGAAGCTGTTCTGATATTATATTGCTCTGCAAAAAAAGTTTAGTTTGATAATTTAGTATGGAATGAGCACTGATCTTGCTAAAGGCAGTAAGATCATATCAGAAAATATAGGGATTTCAAAGAAGGCCTTGGAGCTGCCTAGCTTGTATTTAAATGTTGTTAAGAACCTTTGTTAATTAGGACTCTGTGGGTTGCACATATAGAGTACTGAGAGGAGAGGAGTTTGAGTTTTCCCCATGATGATGGCCTGGCGATTAATTTCTAAGCTAAATACACATGTGTGCATGCACACATATGCATACAATTTAGCTGATGGGGAATTCTTGCTTTCCACAATTTCCAAAGTGCCTAAATTTACATGTCTGCCAAATAGGGAGCCCTTGGGGCTTCTGTGTGGGGTGTGCCAAGTATTCTGTTTCTTTTATGTATTTATGTTTTGGGTAGTATTCTGTTTCTTGGCTGTACTTGGGCTGCTGCGGTGGACTGAGACCATGGAGCATCATGGATGTGGGCCTGGATCACCAGGGCTTAAAGAGGCAGCAGAAGGTTGAATGGGCCATGGTATCTGCTAAGAAAGAGACCAGGGTTCATGAGAATCTCATCCTGGCTTGAGACAGTCCAGGTGAGGCCATAGTTGTATAGACAACCATCTCAGCCGAGTAGACCTATAAGACTCATCCTGCTAGCAGCTCCCAGAAGATTCAGCTCAATTTCACACAAGTCTTAGAGTTCGAGGGAACCCTGCCTGGCAGTGTCAATGATGGTGATAGTGTCTGTCTCTACAGCTGGCTGCTGCTGGAGATGAGGTGTGTTGTGAGGGAGTGTGCAAGAGCTTGGGTGTACCCCCAGCTCTGCCATTTCCACACTGCTGATTTTAGGTGCTAACTTACCTCTCTGAATCTAACCTCCCTACCTGAGACCTAGAAATGACAACAGCCTTATCTCTAAGGCTGGTGAGACTTTAATGTGGCCATGCACACAAAGAACAGAGCCCAGTGTGTGGACACATGAAGCACCTAACGAACAATGACGGTGATGTTACTGTTAGGATCCCTTTGCTAAGGGTCTTGTAGGCCTCAGCCTACAGTGTCTCTTTTTCTTCAAGTAGCTGTTCATTTCATTGTGCATTATATAATCGATTCTCGTAAACTGTTTTTATTCCAGTACTATGCTGATTTTATTAGAGTAGCTTTGTAGTATAACTTCAAGTCAGGGATTGTGATGCCTCCTGCCTTGCCTTTGTTGCTTAGAATAGCCTTTGTTATTCTAGGTCTCTTCTGGTTCCAGATGAATTTTAGGAGTGATTTCTCTAGATCTGTGAGATATGCTAATGGCATTTTGATTGGGATTGCATTAAATCTGTATAACAATTTTGGGAGAATGGCCATTTTCACAATGTTTGTTCTTCCTATCCATGAACAAGGGATGTCTTTCCATTTTCTGAGGTCCTCTTTGATTTCTTTTTTTAGGGTATTATAATTTCTCTGAATAGATCTTTTACTTCTTTTGTTAGATTGATTCCTAAATATTTCATTTTTTTGGATGCTATTGTGAAGGGTGTGGCTTCTCATTTTTCTCTCAGTGGTTTTGTTGTTAGTGTATAGAAATGCTATTGATTTTTAAGTGTTGACTTTGTATCCAACTAATTACTAAATTTATTTATTATATCTAGGAGTCTTTCAATGTCGTTTTGGGGATCTTTTATGTAGAGTATCATGTCATCTGCAAATAATGATAGTTTAACTTCTTTTCCTATTCTTACCCCTCTTATTTCTCTCTCTTGTCTAATTGCTGTGGCTAATATTTCCAGCACTATATTGAATAGGAGTGGTGATAATGGACATCCTTGTCTTGTTCCTGATTTTAGGGTAAAGGCTTTCAGTTTT